>PVLD010019019.1:0-37482 GCA_004027595.1 Dinomys branickii
TAGCTCTGGATGCTGTCCTACATAATGTTACCTTCATCTTTGTTACTCAGGTTACACAGATGATGGCCCTTTTGATCAGTTCGTTTTTTCTCCTCCCTCATCTCTGTTGCCCTACCACTCAATCAGTCATCTTCCCTGTGATAATAACTGTACTCCTGGGTTTATCTATATCCTTGGACTCTCGCCTTGGGAAGAGATAAAGCTGCCTCAGACTATACTATAACATACAGGGGTGTATACAAACTGCCATGGTCGGAGGTGGGAAAGCACATATGCTCACAGCGGACCGCCCGGCTCCACCCTGTCGTCGTGCTATGGGTGGGGACGGGTCCAGACCTTGTGGCTCCAGCATTACTGTTCCCCACCCCTTGCAGCTGGGCAATGGGTCTCCGGAGCTGAAGCTACGAATGCCGAAACGAGGGCGTGGGCCGGGGGTGTGCTTGGAGAGGCAACCTCCTCCCTCTCTATCTCGTCTCCCTCCAACTGCGCCATGTCAGATCTGCGATCCCCTCCTCCAGAGGAGGTTCTGCTTAGACTTTCCGAGGGTTTCACTTCCTATCTCAGATCCCTCCCGAGTTCAGGATATCCACCTCCCTCCTCTCTGTCCTTCACATGTTATCAATGAATTTTTAGAAACAGGTTTAAAGCCAACAGTCACACTGCACTCAGTATCTATAAGACACGTCTCTAAGGGCTTTCTTTGTATCAGAGTCTCAGTCCTCACAATGTTAGGGAGTAGCCATTACTATCACAGATAAAGAAAGCGCAGAGTTTAAGTAACCTGTCCAGAATTATACCAGTAGTGAGAGAAAAATCATCGCTGACACTAGAATAAATCACTAACACTGTAGTTAAAAAGAAATATAATTATTTCCTGGCCTTTGTGGCTGGTAGAATATCAATCACAGAAAACATTTCACTAAAGGATAAGAGGGGGTAGGAACAAATTTATAACTACATTTCTTGTCTATGTCTATCGTACTTGGGATTTACACTTCTCATTCATCTCTGATGCTTTACAAACTATGCTGCTTTTATCTGTATATGTTTTTGTTCTGCACAAGTGGACAAGAGGTCAAGAGTACAGAAATAAAACCCCATCAAAGACTCCATCAAACATAGCAAGGTCTGTAGGAACAAACCACACACAGTATTCTTTTCCTCTGAGTTTTGCAAACATGATCAAATCCACATTTCCTAAGAATGCTGAACATGTCCATCATTTTTTCTGTGACTGCAATTACTGTAACTACCTCACAAAAACACTCCACTAAATGGGGGTACCAGCAGTTCAGATAACCAAGAACTTAACCCCTCTCCACTGTGACAAAGTATGAGCAAGGGCAGCCACCTCTGGCTGGAGCTCTGATGCCAGCCTTACTGATGCTGAAAAATGTGTGAGCCCAGGCACTCTGAGTACGGACAGAGGCAGAGCTTAGTGAGCACCAAGATCACTGAAGTTGAACAGGAGCTTAGAGATAGTACCTATGATGTCAAAAGTATACACAGCAAAATCTCCTTTGTAAAGCTGTTAAGTAAATTCTAAGCTCACAGCTCTGTGTAGTCACTCCTACACACTAACATGACAGTGACATACAGTATCAACAGGGTTCCTGTGCCCGATGTGGCTTTACATTACTACAGAAAAGTCTCTGAGTTGGGGCAAGAAGGGGAGAAACAGGAGCTCAGCTAGTTTAACTCATGTAAGTTAAATGCATGTTTTGTAACTCCACAAAGCACTAATATTTGAGTTATTTAATCCTTTTCTGTATGGGACCTAAGCCTTTTTAAATCTTATAAAAAGTAAAATGTTTTACTGAAAATCAAATTATTTTTGAATAATGCTATTTGCTATGATGTAAACATTTATACAATAAGATCAAGTCTAAATAAGTTTAATCTACACGATTTCTATAGAAGTACTGCAAGCTTATTAATTGTGTCAAAACTGTTTTCTAGGTAACTGCAATGTTTATTTCTGAAATTTTTTACACAGATTTCTATTTATTTATAATTGTATCTTTAAATCGTAAGAAAACAAAGTAGTGTTACACACTATAAATTCAATAATGCTTTTGTCACTCTCAATTTTTAAGAACCTCACTGTGCTAAAACAGAATAGCGTGTTCTGTCCAAATGAGATCTTAATGATTCTATTAAGCCATTCATGCTTCTGATTATGAAAAGATGGTCAAGACAATGAAGAGTGTTTAATGATGAAAAGCTAGAGACCGATGATTTCTCCATAAAGGAATAATGAGGGAGGCCGCAAAGAGGACGATAAACAGCGCTCTGGGTAAGAAAAGCTAAAAAGAAAAATACAGCAGTTTGAAAATGGATCCAGATCTCTGCTACAAACAAATCCAACCAACAGCATAACTTCTTAACTAGTTTACAAAGCTATGAGGGTTATAGCGTGGCTAAGATACAAGGAAGGATTTCAGAGGGAACAGCAATAAAACCAGACGGCACTGAATCATCTCTGTATCTGATCTCGCAGAAGACAAGCACGAATGTAGTTCCACAGGAGGCTGGGAGCGCCTGCAGATTAATCTGGAATTTCTTTAAGATAGAACACTAGAATTTACTACAGAATCAACTGCAACTTTTCACTGTACATAATCTATACCTAAAAGCAGGTTTTCTGGCTTTCACTTCTGGAGACATACTTAATTTCAGATCTATGAATTGCAGAAGTCTGGATATAGAATAATAGTTTTTTCCTCCCAAAATCTTACAACGTGGAAAAGTTGGAATAAAAAGGAAGCAGAAAAGAACTGAAAGCTTGAATCAAAAGGAAGTAACTGCAGAGTGAAGGGAACCATTCAATGCACTCTCGGTGACATCACCACAGTAACTCAAGCCCCCGAGAGGAAAAACTCCAATAATATTAATAAACGGTACACTGACTTTGCCACTACATAAAAAATGCTTATTATTCAAAAAATCAAAACTTTTAAAGGAGGAAAAAAATTTCAACATTAACCAGTTTAGCTATCCTCAACATAAAATGTGTCCCAAGATTAAACAACTAGTTCATACCAGAGTCAACAGTAAAGGCCAAATCTTGAGATACCTAGCACCACTCTTTTTACACCACAGTTTAACTTTTTCACCTTCCATTTCCAAAAGAGAAACACAAAATCCCATGTTTAATCATCTCTGTTTAACGGGGCGAGGGTCCCTTATCACTGTTTCAGCACTTCATACAGTATCTTTTCTTAAAACTTGGACATTAGCTATGGCCAAATATAACAGAAAATCTCACATTTTAAAAATCACCTTGCAACATTTCTCGACACAAGAGTGCAACCCACACTGAGGTATGAGCTCCAATCTCATACTGTTTTCCTTTTCAAGCCAATTTGCTCAAAGGGTTAAGTATGCATAAATCTTTATGCTTGTCCGTCTTCTCAGAGAAATGAATTCAAAGGATGGTCTTTTGGAAAAGCATCTTTAACCTCCATGGTTTACTACTTAGCCAGGAAGCAAGCATTATTCTATTGCAATTCTTTGATCTAATTTTCCACTTTCCAGTATCATTTTTAAATGTTTTAGAGATTTGGGGGGGGGACGTGAAAAAGGCTCTACATTTTTGACCTTTTAGTGTATAGAATACTAGCTTGATTTTATTTTAAGTGTTAACCAAAAAATGCCATTTCACAAAAAGATGGGGCTGTAGAGTCCCTAATCCAGCTGCTGACTACTAGACCAAGACTGCGTGGAGTAGCAGCAGACTGGCTAGTGCTTTGCAGGCCACTGGCCACCTCTCAAAGCAAATAAACACATCAAAGAACATAGGTAGGCAAGTATGGAAAGTACCTAGTGAACCATGCAAAGCTTGTTAGTGAGGAGCACTGTAGATGGTCCACATACAAAAACACCACCAAGAGGTTTCCTCCCTAACCCCTCCGACACACACACACCAAGTACTGGAGGTTGAACCCAGGATCTTCTCACTGATCTACAGACTCAGACCCTTTTATTTTCTCTGAGACGGGGTCTTACTAAGTCACCCTGGCTGGGCTCAAACTTGTAACCCTCTCACCTCAGCCTTCCAGAGTTCTGAGATTAGGCTTATTCCACCCTGCCTACCAGGAGTACTTTTTAAAGTGTAGGAAATACAATAACTGCCCCATAATAAGATAACTTATTAAAAAGTTAAATCTAGTATTATGAAGATACTGGTTATTCTATTTTTTTAAAAATAATCTCCATTTCTCTTAAATAGTGTTTATATATGAAAGAATTTACTTATTCGGCCAAATTATCTTTACAGTTCCAATCAAGAGTTGGTAAGAAAACTTACTCTAGATGAGTCATAGGAGGGGCTTGGTTGACCACTTGTTCCCCAAGATGTCGTGCCTCCACGTTCATCCATACCTAAAGAAGGAAAAGAGTGAAAGAAGTTTTGATGAACATTTTTTGTATAGCAGAGGTAATATATATGAATCACAAAACTACAAATACTTGGAAAGTGTTATTACCTAGATCTCTTGGAAACTGTTATTACCCAAGTCTCTCTACCTCTGTTACCACCCACTGGTGCTTCTATTAATGGATGAACCCCAAGCTTTCTCTTAGTACTGCCTATATGAAAATAATGCACTATCTAGCTCTGATGCCATAAAAAATGAAACAAGTCAGCCATTCAATTTAATAAAATTGGCCTCAGAATAGTCAACAGACACTCATAACTAAAGACATTAAAGTAAATCAAACTATGCCAAACCTTATCAAATCAACATTAGTTATATTAAAACTGACCCAAACAACGGGATAACTGAGCCTAGTAATTTTGTGGGTAACACTTCAACTTCCACTAACATGATACACAATCCAATTCCAGATATGCAAATATTATAAAGGCTGCCAAGAAAAACACAAAGTGAGAAAAGATCAGTAACCTTTTCCAGAACCTATTTACTGCGTTCCTTAGTCAACCTTCTGAAACTTGGGCTACATTATTTTTATCTCTGTCAGTCCACAGAAAAAGCTACAAGAGTTGGAGATCTCTCAGTCCGGTGATTTCTACCTCTTCTGTTTTGAAGACTCCAGTGTTTTCCATACTTAATTTGTAGGAGGGTAAAATTTCCCAACCACTTCACAGCTTCTTTCTATGACAAATATAAAACACTGACTCTGTTTTACTTGTATATGCCAAACTCTTAGATGTTACAACACTCTGCTAAATTATAATCTCTCTCCTTTTCTGAGTATTCCCAGAAGTCCTCTGTGATTTAGGTGAGAAAGGGGCATATGATAAACAAAATCCACAAATGCTCCAATAATTTGCCATGATTCAAAGCCTCTTTAAAAGGAGAGAATTGCCAACTGGACAGACAGATGACAAAGAGCAGGAAAAGGGAGGGGGTCAGTTTCTAAAACAGAATGTCCTAATTATCATTAATTATTAGGACCTTATCTTACTCTATTTATGAATCTGTATTTTCTCTATCACATGACTAATATACATTTTAATAGCTTATTAGAAAAGTTAATACAAGGTGATATTTAGTACAGTGGTCCCCTAGATATGCAGTTTTATTTACTATAGTCAACTGCAGCTGAAAACATTAAATGGAAAATCCTGAAAGTACATAACTTATAAATTTTAAATAGCATTATAGTACACTAATATAATTTTTAATTTTATTATTGTTATCAATCTCTTATTATGCCCATTTTATAAATTCAACTTTATCATAGGTATGCATTTATAGGGAAAAACAGTACATATGAGTCTTGTTACTTTCCACAATTTCAAGTACCTATAAGGGGTTGGAACAGGTGCTTTGCAGATAAGAGGAGACTATTGTACAGATAATATTTCAGGAACAATTCAAGTGAACCACAGGCTTTGAAAACAGAGATTATGTATAAAAATACAGAATGCTTTATTCATTGTTGGATAATTCTCATTAAATTTCCAAACAAAAACTTTTTAAGTGTAGGTAGCATAATGTAAAAACACATTTATCTTTCTAGTATCACTACTCCCCTGCGAACTATTTTCTAAAAATTTTCTCTGTAATCAACACTTTGTAACAGTAGACAGAATTCCTATGACATCCAATCAAAGATAAAGATAATTATTAACCTTAAAAATCTACTAATATGTAGAAATACATAAAATACAAATAATTTTACAAAAGGTTAGGTATGCAAGAAAATCGTACCTTCCCCAATCAAATATGATAAGACACTTATTGTGAAAAATCCTGTACTAATAAAACTTGTAAGGCCATTTATTCACGACTATTTTCTTATAGCAAACAATAAATGTGAGGCTTCTGTGTTATTTTAAATACATTTATAAAAGAAAGCAGAGAAGAGATGGGTGCTAGTAACAGGTAACCTTCTAAGACAAAATTTAAGAGAGGAACAGGTAACCTTCTAAGACAAAATTTAAGAGAGGAACACAAAATTCTATGAAAACACATGATCAGTTTTCACCAAGAGATGCCAATTCCTTCGACAAAATAAGGAAAAGAAAACGTTTATTAAATAAAATGGTATTTAATTACGTATTTGGCCACTTACTAAAGAGTACCATCTACCTCTGCTATTGGACATGGCAAGTGGCTCAAAGGGTGCTACAGAATAACAAGAATCTTGTAGGTTTTAAACAGAGAGCTCTGTAGTTTCATTGTTAACGTATCTAGACTGAGGAAAATGTCGCGGCTGGCACCAACAAAGCAGGAGTCATTTTCCTGTATCAATGAGTCCTTTCTGCTGAAGACAATGGCTGAACAAACATAGGAAAGTGACAGGAACAATAAAGCTTCAGCCTTTAAGATGAAGATAGGCAGAAAACAACTTTAACACAAAAGATAACTTCATACAGACATTATACAAATTGATAAAAATCTGAAAAACAAGAACAAATACCATAGTTCCAATACAGTGATGGTGCAGAGAGCATTCTGTTAAGATGTATGTAACGTGTAATTCCCATATGCTTTCTTTCATTCCTACTTCTAGTTCGTACATACCAATTCAAAATTTTAGCTAGACACAGCTTTAAATGACAGATACAATAATCTTAAACAAGTGGTACAAACACTCTTGAGTTTTGTTTGACTTTCTAGTAAGTTACTTCTATTCAACTGAATTCAAAAGGGTAATCAAGAATTTAACTTATATAGAGATGTAAATGTTCCTTCCCTTCTACAATCTTTTATATGTAAAATATCTAGCTTTTCTGAATGGAACCAGTTAAATAAAACCCAATAGATATTTTCATTTCACGTGTCCCACTTTTAAAAGCATATCATTGTAAGTATTTTCCAGGAAAGAACAAACATTAAGTTTTAGAAGTTCATTTTTAAAAACAATGGCATGTGAATTTAAGGAAAGCAAACTGCCCTTTTCTTTTATAACATTTAATTTTTAAAAGTAACCAAAAGCAAAATTAGGTTAGTACATTTGCAGGCAGTTCCCTAGGATTGAGATGCTGGAGAAATAGTAAAAGGAAGACACCAAATTTTCAAGGTACCAGAGTAAAACTGGGGACCTGGTCAACTTCTTGCCCAAGTTCATGAAAACCTCAGATGCAGCCTACCTTCTTCTTTTTTCACTGCCACTACCACTTGTTCTTGCTGAAAGCACACTTCCTAGAGTTGGTCCTAAAGCTGCCTCACAGCCTCTACCCCTCACTCCCCTTCACCATGCTAGCAAATAGCCCTACAGGCTTCTCTTTCTATACACTAGCAAAAACTACACAGTTTGAACACACAAGGCATCTACTAGGGTTTGTTAAGGCTCAGACAAGTTCTGCCAGGAAGTAAAAGGGATGACTCAAGTGGCCTATTTTCTTCTCTCACTGGCCACTGGCAAACCTACAGCAAAGCCCCTATAAACCCAAAGATAGAACCAGAACTGGGAAAATATTTCAAGTAGCAGTGGAGAGTGTCATAAGCTGACAAACAATGAGAGGAAGAAAAGAGGGAGATCAACAAACAGGAAAAAGGGACATAGGAGGCCTCTACAACAAACAAAGGCAATAAGAAAAGTAAACCAGTATGGTCATGTGCTTACGCAGGAGTCTCTCCCCATAGAAAAGGAGTCGACATAGAATATAGAACTGGGCAGAAGACCACAGGACACTGGTCACACTAGCCTACCTACCCCTCCACATACACAGAGCCTTTCCTGTGTGAAATCAAATTTAGTATTCTAGCAAGGAAAATGTACTCCAAAAATATCAAATGCCAGCATTATCATAAAGAAAACATAAGCTACTTTATAAGATTACCATCTGCTATAAGGGGTTTTAATAAATGGTTTGATAAAACAAATTTGATTGGGGATAACTATATCAGAAAACCAAAGTTATGAATATGTCTGTCTTCAACAATTTTTTTATTCAATTTTATTTGTGGAATAATGATATTTCTTTAGATAACACTAAAAGGTTGCAATCAGTTGTAAGAAATATACATCTAAAAACCTATGAAGGGGGCTGGGGATATAGCTCAGTGGAATAAGCGCTTGCCTAGCAAGCGCAGGGTCCTGAGTTCGATCCCCAGTACCGCAAAAAAAAAAAAAAAAAAAATCTACAGCTAAAAACCTATGAACATTTTTAAAATTTCAGTTACACATAAGTTAATCTACCAATGTGTTTTTCCAGCAATTCACTGTGACACAGGATCAATATAAATTTTTGACACAGGATCAAAAAACTTATATAGGAAGTTTTTTGTTATTATGTTAAACATTAAAAACAAAAGGAAAAAGCTAGGGAAATAAGGTATGTTGCTTCATATAAAGCATACAATATTGTTATAAAGTTTTTCGTAACTTAGTAGAGATTCTATACGATGAATTGTCAAGTAAAGTGGTCTAATTTTAAAAACAAAAACATGTAAAAAAATAACTCTGGTGAAAGATCAGAAGGACTCATCTTTTCAGACTATCCTTTAAAACTAAAATTTTTGTTTGGCATTGTTGAGTAAAAAGATTTACAAATACAGACATACCATCACGATTGCTTTTTTATTTTAAAAATAAAGGAAGAAAACATATTAACAAATGAGACATCCTTTTACAAAACAGAGTAAGAACATTACAAACAATACAGAGTTACAGACAAAGTGGTAGGAAATTAACAATCGTTGTTCTATTATGTACTGATATCTTCAAAGTGGTTTCTCAGGAAAACAAAGAGAGACATGCAATAATGATCCAACAAGTAATTATTAACTGTTCCTTTCAGTAAAGCAATAGAAGACAGTACTATGACTGTTAGCTATCCTGAATATACATACATACATAATTTCTCCTTCTTTCGGTTCTCCTTTCCCACACCAAGTTACCCATTACTTTTAAACATTTTCCTTTCATTTCACAATGTTTATCATACCTCCTAGATTTATTCACTCTTTCACGTTCTTGCACTAGTGAGACAATACATTGCTTACACATGTAGGTCTGATTTATTTCAGTTATGAGTATGGACACTAGTTGTGACCATTTACCTATAAAAACCTCAATTTTATCTTTCTTTATATCTGAATAATGCTCCATTATATAAAAGTACCCCAATTTTTTATCCAATCCTCAGTGGATGGACATTTGGGTTGCTTCCACAATTTATCAATTACAAACCGTGCCGCTATGAACATGGGTGCACATAAGTCGCTCTGATACGTTGTTTCCAGATCTTCTAGGAAAATATCCAGAAGGGGAATAGCTGGTTTGAATGGAACCTCCAGACCTAGTTTGCTGAGCAATCTCCAAAGTGCTTTCCACAGTGGTTTGACGAGTCTGCATTCCCACCAGCAGTAGAGAAGAGTTCCTATTTCTCCACAGCCTCACCAGCATTTGTTATTGGTGGATTTCTTAATGGTAGCCTTTCTTACAGGGGTGAGGTGAAATCTCTATGTTGTTTTAATTTCCATTTCTCAAATGATGCATGATGTTGAACATTTTCTCATGTTTTTATTTGCCATTTAGATCTCTTTATCTGAAAAGTATGTATTGATCTCAACTGCCCATTTCTGGATTGGGTCTTTGAATTTGGAGGGATTGATGTTTTCTAATTCTTTACATGTTCTAGATAGAAGACCTTTGTCTGAGGGACGGTCAGATAAAATTTTTTCCCAGTTTGTGGGGTTGCTTTTTCCTCTGCTGGAGATTCCCTTAGATGTGCAGAAAGTTTTCAGTAGGATGAGATGCCCGTTGTTGATTCTTTGAAATATTTCACGGGCAGTTTGGCTTTTGTTCATGAACTCTTTGACTACTCCTATGTCTTGAAGGTTTTTACCTACTTTCTCTTCCAACAGATTTAGTGTTTCTGTTTTAATATTGAGATCAGTGATCCATTTTGACTTCAGTTTGGTGCATGGTGATAGACTTGGGTCTCTTTTTAGTCATTGGCAGGTGGCAAACCAATTTTTCCAGCACTATTTATTAAAGAGGCTATCGTTCTTCCAGTGAGTTTGTTTGGCCCCTTTAACAAAGATTGGGTGACTGAGTGTGTTTGTGGATGTGTCTGTGTCTTCCAGTCTGTTCCACTGATCTTCTGGTCTGTGTTTTAGCCAGTACCATGTTGATTTTCTTACAGTAGCTTTGTAGTATAATTTCAGGTCAGGGATTGTAATTCCACCTGAATTGTCCTTATTTCCCAAGATTGCTTTGGCTATTCTGGGTCTCTTCTGGTTCCAGATGAATATAAGGAATGCTTTCTCTAGATCTGTGAGATATGCTAACGGTAGTTTAATGGGAATTGCACTGAATCTGTACAACAATTTTGGTAGTATACCCGTTTTCACAATGTTGGTTCTTCCTATCTATGAAGGAATGTTTTTCCATTTATTGAAATCGCCTCAATCTCTTCTTTCAGAGTACTGTTTTCAACGAATAGATCTTTACTTCTTTTGTTAGATTAATTCCTAAATATTTCAATTTCTTGCACGCTATTGTGAAAGGTATGGTTTCCTTAATTTCTGTATAGGAATGATATTGATTTTTGGGTGTTGACTTTGTATCTAGCTACAATGCTGAAATTGTCAATTACTTCAAGAAGTCTTTTTGTGGAGTTTTTGGGGTCTTCCATGTAAAGTATCACGTCATCTGCAAATAATGAAGGTTTTACTTCTTCCTTTCCTATCCTTATCCCTTTTATTTCTCTTTCTTTTCTAATTGCTCTGGCCAATGCTTCCAGAACTATGTTGAACAGGAGTGGTGACAGCAGACATCCTTTTCTTGTTCCTGATTTTAAAGTAAAAGCTTTCAGGTATTTGTCCATTTAGTATGATGTTGGCTGTTGGTTTGCCATAGAGAGAGTTGATCAGGTTGAGGTAAAGACCATCTATTTCTATTTTCTGTAGAGTTTTTAATCAGGAATGAATGTTGGACTTGGTCGAATGCTTTTCTGCATCTATTGAGATGATGATATGGTTTTTCTCTCTGGCTCTATTGATATGGTGTATAACCTTAATTCATTTGTGAATATCGAACCATCCCTGAATTCCCAGAATGAATCTGACTTGGTCTTGGTGTATGATTGTCATGATGATTTGCTGCATTCTATTTGCTAGTATTTTACTGAGTATCTTTCCATCTATATTCATTAGGCTAATTGGTCTGTAATTCTTTCTTGGTTGGGTCTTTCTCTGGTTTTGGTATCAGTATAACACTTGCCTCCAAAAATAAGTTAGGGAGAATTGCTTCCTTTTCAATTTCACTGAAGAGTTTGAGGAGTGTTGGTATTAAATCTTCTCTGAATTTCTTATAAAATTCTGCTGTGAATCCATCAGTGCCTGAGTTTTTAATCACATTTTCAATCTCATTAATTGATACTGGGTTCTTCAGGATTTTTCTATCTTCTTGACTCAACCTTGATAATTCATACATATCCAGGAATCTGTCCATTTCTTCTGAGTTTCTATACTGTGGAAGTAATGTCTTTCAAAGTAGATTTTAATGATCTTGTGAATTTCTAAAGAATCTATAGTAATTTCATCCTTTTCATTCCTTATTGCATGAATTTGAGTTCTTTCTTTTCTTGATAAGGTCGGCTCGGGGTGTATCAATTGTACTTATTCTTTTGAAGAACCAACTCTTTCATTCATTTATTTTTTGTACAGTTTTTTTCATCTCAATTGTATTAATTTCTGCCCTGATATTTATAATCTCCTCTGTTCTTTGGGCTTGACTTGTTCTTTTTCTAAAAGTTTGAGGTGGAGCATTAGGCTATTTATTTGTTCTCTTTCTGTTTTCCTTTTGTGTGAGTCCACCACTATAAATTTCTCTCTGAGGACTCCTTTCATTGCATCTCACAGATTCTCAGTAAATTGTATCTACATTTTTGTTTGTAGGTATTTTTTAATTTCTTTTTTAATTTCTTTTGTGACCCACTGGTTATTTATAAGGTTGTTGTTTAATTTCCAAGTGTTTATGGAGTTTTTGGAGTGCTTATTTCCAATTTCATTGCACTGTGGTCAGATAATACACATGGGACAATTTTGATTCTTTTGCATTTAGGTAGGTATGCTCTATAGGCTAGAATGTGGTCTATTTTAGAGAAAGTCCCATGTACAGCTGATGTTGTGTGGTGGAACACTCTGTATATATCTACGAAGTTTATTTGTTCACAGCTTTGGTTCAGATCTGTTATTTCTTTGCTGACTTTTTGTCCCGTTGATCTATCTCTTTGTGTTAAAGGGTGTTGAGGACCCCTATTACAATAGTGTTATTAATCATACAGGTTTTCACGTCTGTTAAGATTTGTCTTATGTACTTTGCAGCTCCAGTATTTGGTTCATACATGTTTAGGATTGTTATCTCATCCTCTTGCAGTTTTCCCCTAACAAGTAGGTAGTGACCTTCTTTATCTCTTTTGTTTGTTCTTGGTTTGAAGTTTACATTACCTACAAACATAATAGCTACTCCTGCTTTTTCTGGGTTCCTGTTGCTTGGAGGATTGTTTTCCATCCCCTGACTCTCAGTGTATGGATTTGCTTTCGAGCAAATGTGTTTTCCATATACAGCATATCACTGAATTTTGTTTCTTAATCTACTCTGCCAGTCCGTTTCTTTTGATTGGTGAATTGAAGCCATATACAGTTATGGTTATAACTGATATGTGTTGGCTTATCACTCTCATGTTGTTTACTTGCTGTTGTTTTCTTATTTTCCTACCCATCTAATTCCTTGCTCTTCTTAAGGGTTCCTTTCTATTGCTGTTCTTGAGATTGCGTCCACTTTCTTCTCTGTCGAGAATGTCTTTTATTGCTTTTTTAAAGGATGGTTTGGCACTTATGAAGTTCTTCAGTTGTTCTTTGTTGTGGAAATACTTTATGTCTCCATTAAACTTGAAGGATAGTTTGGCAGGATACATCAATCTTGGCTGGATGCTGTTTTGTCTCAGGACCTATGATTCTTTGCTCCAAGCTCTTCTCGATTGGATGGTTTGTGTTGAGAAGTCCGCCGTGATCCTCATGGGCTTTCCTTTATAGGTGATCTGTTTCTTTCCTCTAGCAGCTTTTAATATTCTGTTCTTTTGCTGGAGATCTGGGATCTTGTTTATTATATGTCTGGGTGTAGTTTTGTTCTGTTTATGACTAGTAGGAGTTCTATATGCCTCACATATTTGTATCGCAGTTTCTGTTCCCATGCTTGGGAAATTTTCTGCTATTATTTCTGCAAATATTCTTTTTATGTCATTTGTGTCAACTCCTGCTGTTTCATTCATTCCTATTACTCGGACATTACTCCTCTTTGCCTCGTCTTGCAGCTGTCCCAGTGATTTTTCCTGAATCCTTGTAGAGTTTAAGAGATCCTTCCTGTCATGGTTACTGGTTGCCACGCTATCTTCAAGATTTGAAATTCTATCTTGAGCTTTATTCAAGTGGTTCTGCAAGCTTTCATTGGAAGTTTTGATTTCCTAGAAATCTCTTTGAGTCTGTTCATGCATTCTAATTCATTTGTATATTGCTCATGTAATGTTTCCATCCATTGCCTATGTTCATCGATTTTTTTTATCTGTTTCTTCTCTAGATGTCCAGAGCATTTCTTTCATTATTGTCATTTCATTTTTTGCCTGAGAGATTATGTCTGATCTCATGTCTTCTATGACGTGATGGAGTTGTTTCTTTACTTGTTCTGCAATCACTTCTGCAATTTTAGGTGTGTGTTTAGCAACTTTTCCCATGTCAATGGCTCTTGGACTTGTTCTGAGTGAAGTCAAGTTCTGAGATTGCATTTTAGACCTTCGTCTTGTCATGTTTGATCCCTGTTCTCTGCCAGTTCAGCAAAGGTCGCTAATGGCCCTAGGTTTCTTAATGGGCAAGCTTGCCCCTCATTGACCACTGAGATATGCTGCTTAGATTGGGATCTTCCAGTAGATGGTGAAGTGTACCTATTTCTCCCAGGTCTCAGATGCGAACTGTGATGTTAGCAGTTCACAGGTCTTCTCAGTGAGGATCTGCTGTCTGCACCAGGCACACAGAGGGTGGACACTCAGACAGTAATGGTGGCAGGGTCGTGAGTTGCTGGCTCTGCCCCCCAGGAAATAGATGGGAAATACCTCGTTTTCTTGGCAGCCTTGAGCTGGGAACTGTGCTGTCAGCGGGTCGTGGCCCCAGGGGCCCCCTGATTCTGCTGCTCCAGTCAGTTCAGTCCATGCAGAGAAGCCAGGTGCAGGGCGCACCAACAGTGATCACAAACTGCCTGTATGTCCATCAAGATCTTTAGTAGCAGTGGAGAAGAATAAGGTACTGAAGACATGTCTATTCTCAACCAGAAAATGACTTACTGTTAGAGTAATTTTCAAGCAGACTTTGCTATATTGTTATAACTAAAAAGCCAGTGACCAAATCGCAAAGAAAGAATACAGGGCTAAAAGGAAATACAAGGTTTAAGGGAAACTTGGGGATTATGTGTTGGAAATACAGGGCTCAAAGGAAATGTAAGGTTTAAAGGAAACCTGGGGATTATGTGGTAGAAACTGCCTAGTTACCTGGTACAGAATTTGTTCTCTTTTCCCAGCACTCAGGAGGCTGAGGCAAGAGGATTGTTCCGAGTTCGAGACCAGCCTGGGCTCCAAAGTGAGCTCAAGGCCAGCCTAAACTGCAAAGCGAGACCTTGTCTCAGAAAGACCAAAGGAAAAAAAAAAAAGTTTGTTCTTTGACATTCTAATCCTGACAAAAGCACTTCAGTTGTCTCTGAAGTGTCCCCTCAACTAGCAGTCAAGCTGCTGGAACTAATGAGGGTCCTTCTCACTGCCCCTGAGTCTGAACATCAAAGCCCTTCATGTCAACACCAACACCACTTAACTCCCTCCACAGAGACACTACACCAACACCACCTGATTCCCTCCACAGAGACACTGAGAGCACAGAGTCTGATGCAGGGTAGAGATCAAAGGTTTTACTCCTCTCTGACCCTGGATGCACCTCACCAAAACATTCCCATCTCAGTCTCTCAATACTACTTTCATTAGACTTACCTTGTAACCATTTCCCAAATAACTATGGCAAACCATTTTAATAAAATATCACCTCTGCCCTGGATTATTCCAATAGTCTCATAAAAGGACTCTCTTTTTCTTTCCCTTCCTATACAGTAGTCTGTACTCTCTACAAAATGGAGCTAGAGTGGCTTGTAAGAAGCAAATCAAATCACACCAATCCTGTGGTCAGTATCTACCAATGGCTTCCCATCTCACACCAAATTTAACCCAATGATTTGCAGTGTTTTATAGTTTCTATGTGCTACTCTCAGACTTTACCCCCTCCTCTTTTTTCTCTCAGAACACTCCATTTCAACCACATGGCCCATGTTTTTGCTCAAAAACACCAAGCACACTCGCACTCTAGTCCTTTGAAACTGTGCTCTCCTCTTTATTAAATGCTTCCCTTCAGATATCTGAATGGTATATTGCCTTAATTTTCTTCAGATTATGTTAGCTTATCATTCTTCTTTAAAAGTAATCAAAATACATATTTTAAACAACTGAACAGTATTTGCAAAATCACAGCAAGAGGTGGTTAAGCTGTAAAGAACTAAGAATTAGATAAGTAATTATTCCCAAAGAGAAAAGTTTAAAAGCTTTAGAGAAACCACAGTCCTTGCTAGCTTGGCAGCTAAACTATGTAAGTCATACTATGACTGTTAAATAATTTTGTTCATCACATGGCCTAAGAAAAATCATGCTATGTTTACTATTGCACAACCTAACTATGGTGATACAAAAGGCTTTTTAAATTTAAAAATGCATAGAAAGTTTTACGTACTCAGCACGTTACTGGGACATTTACAAATGTGACTAGAAAAGAACTATTCTCTTAAATTTGGTAACATTCCCTTTTTCATATTCCCTTACCCAGACACTCATGGTATTATCTCCACCGTGGTGTTATTTCTAGTAACTATCACGCTTGTTCTATGTACAGTTCTCTGGAGCACATGCCCTGCACATGCCCTTACTCTTATGCTCATTCTGTTTCAACTAAACACTGCCAACACGCATATCTTGGCATAAATACAGGCTGAATCAAATTTGCTCACTCCTCAAATGTGATCCTCTTCCACTCTGGGAATAGCGTCACACTCCTGAGCACGGCGTTGTTCTTCATGGGGTCTCTACCTTCTTGCTTCAGTATCTTACTGGCTCCTGCCATGCCCCATTCTCAGTAGGTCGTGCATCACTCTCTAACATATCAAGACTTGTCCCACATTCATATGCTACTGTCACTGATCTCCAGGCCTAGAATCGGCACCCTAATATTCTCTGCTCTGTCCTCCTTTATTTTCTTCATTTGTGTTCCCCTTTTGTCCTTTTTCTTTCTATCCCTCTCTCCTTTCCTTCCCTTCTTCCCTTCCCCTTCCTTTCTTCCCCGTCTCCCTCCTTCCTCTGGTCTCTCTTTCTCCTCCCCTTTCCCTTTCTTCCTGTAGGTTCTGGAGATTGAATCCAAGGCCGCTGCTCTGAGTCACATCCCCAGCACACACCCCGATTTTTAAAATGTTGAGACAGGATCTTGTTCAATCGCCAAGCTGTCCAGGCTAGGCTCCACCTTGCACTATCTCCGCTTCAGCCTCCCACAGTGCTGAGATTACTGGCACAGAAGTCCTCAGTCACAAATGAGTGCCATTCCAGGAGAACGTTCATTCGTATGTCGAGGTCGTCCTAAATCCGACAAAGTGAATCTTCCATGCCTCTAACACAAATATACAATGTAAAGCATAAAATAAACCAAATGTGAGGTCAGTTTGTATCTGTGACTGTATACAAAATCATACTCACTTACCAACTGCACTTCTGTCAATCACACTAAAGTCAAATGCTCCCTCCTCTGTGAAGTGTCCTCTATCAACTATTTCTAAATTAGTAACACTTCCTTAGAAAATAATTTGCTTTGTCATGTCTTCAGTACTAATTACTGTTTTCATGTATATTCTATCAACAAAACTTACAGGAAGAAATACATTTGTTCCTCTCTGTGCTGTTCTACATGCCAATGTTTAAGGAATGATTAAGAACATGTAGAGTTAGTGATGGTCCATCTATAAACGTTTATTAACAAAAAGGTTACAAAAGAGATCTAAAATAGAACAGTGATACCAGGCAACTCCACTAAGTAAATTGTCAACGATTAGTAAAATTTAAAAAAAATTTTAAGAGCAGATTACAAAGGTATTAGGGAATTCTCAAATCTGAGCTAGAGAATTCTGCTCCCAATATGGTTCAGTAAGGTTCTACAAATAGCTACCATAAATTCTGGGAGAGATATATATGTATCCATTCTGTATGAATGAACAAACACAGCTGTCCCTCATTATCTATGGGGAACTAGTTCCTCAGCCCCTATGGATGTCAAAAGCTTCAGATGCTCAAATCTCATATAAAATCACTTCTAGATTACTTACAATACTTAAAAAAATGCAAATGCTATATAAACAGTTGCTAGGAAGCATTGGTTGGAGGATAATGGCCAAAATAATGGTCTGGGTATGTCTGGAAGAGGCACAATTTTTAAAACTATTTTTGATCCAGCTAGTTGAATCCATGGATTCAAGGCCTACAGAAACAGAATGCTCTCGTGTGTGTGTGTGTGTGTGTGTGTGTGTGTGTGTGTACTATAGGAAATAGTACAAGTATGCTTAACAACCAATGGACATATCCATGTAGTGAGTTATAAAACAAAGTCATGAAGAAGAAAATATTTCCTAAAAGAGTAAAGTACCTGAAATAAAATGTTCTGGGAGGGCTTTAAAGAGAATGGAAATAATGGGAGAACATTTTGATAATAGATCGACAAAAATGATTTAATTGATAGAGAGACAATATTTTAAAAAATGAACAATGCTTCAAAAACCTCAAAGAAAATTTTAAAAAGTACAATGAAAGAACAGACAATGAGGTAGGAAGAAGTACTGAAAGAAATAATGACACCCCCCCCAAAAACAATTCACAAGTATGGTGAGAGGCATGTAATTTACCAATTAAAGACTACCTGGTAAACTCCAAAACCAAGAAACATGACGAAAACCACACTGAGAGGCACATTATAATCAATCTGCTAAAAACAAAATTTAGAGAAAACCCTCAAAAACGGCCAGAAAAAGAGCATATTACATAGCAATGAACAGTTCAAACTACTCCATACACATCTTCAGGAACTGTGGGTGCCAGCAGACGTGAAAAATCATCCTCAGAACACCTGAAGGTCGGGGGGCTGGGAAGAGTAAGACCCACTGTGCCCTGTAAAAATGTCCTTTAATGACATTTTAAAATAAAAATTAAGGATTGCACCTCATTGTAACTCTGGCACAAAATTACTAAAGTTCTTTGGGAAAGGAAACCATGTTAGCAGAGGGAAATTTAGAATTTGGAGAAGGAAAAAAAAGACCATTAATAGAATAATTAAAAAGACCTTTCATACTGGGGATGCTGAGGCCGTAGGATCACTGTGAGTTCAAGGGCAGCCTCAACTACATAGTGAGTTCCAGGTCAGCCTGAATTGCACAGTGAGATCCTTTCTCAAAAAACCAAACCAAACCAAAACAAAACAAATAAAAAGACCTTCTCTGAAAATCTTTAAAACACATACTGCTGTTTAAAGCACAAGTAACATTCTCTCACAGGAGTTACAAAACACTGAGATGTAATGCACATGACATGCACAGTTTAAAGGCACACAGTAAACAGACCCATAAGGTAAATAGGCCTATAATGTCAGAAGATTCCTGCATTTTACAAAAGTAGTACAATATTAACTCTAGATAGTGAGAAGTTAATGATGTATTTTAACATTCCCCTAGAAGCTATTGAAAAGAAAAAAGAAAAAAACTAAAAAAGGAGGCACTGGTAAAAAGCCAGCTTAACTGTTAAAATGGAGTGCTTAAGAAAATACAAACCCAAAAGAAAGGAGGTATAGTCAAGCAAAACACCGACGGAACAAGCAGGAAACAAGTGAACTGCTAGAGCCAAGTCCAGCTACGGAACGAACACCCCATTTGTCTAGGAACACACAGAAGCAAGCACACCCCTTCCTCCAATGGGAGCACACCTTGGTGCTCGGGAGTCCTCATTCCATGCTGCTGCTCTCCTAAACAAGAAAACCACACCTGGGTTTGGTGGCTAGAGAAGGAAGATGAGCACTTTATGACTTCACTTACCCATTAAACAAAAAACAAAACAATACTATACCAATGTGAAAACTGCACATAAAGGTTTTTAGTTTGTTTGATTTTACAGTACCCGTTGGGACCATCAGTCAGTACTAATAAAGCAGTTTCTGTGTAAGTACCAAGTACATTTTTGTGGATTTTTGCTGATTACTTTAACACAATTTGCCATTTAAAAACAGCTGTGTGAGCAATTACTATTCTTAATTCAACAAACAATTCTATTCATTTTCTGTAATGAGGCCCATGCACTCCCTACATTCAAGTTTTAGACCATTAATTCCTACCATGGCAATACTGCCTCCCTAAATGAACTCCAAAAGATGTTTCTTTCATATTTTCCCTATGTTAAAAAATTCTCTTCCTCTTATACCTTTCAAACTACAATGCATTTGTTCTATACTCCATACACACAAAAAACATTTACATTCACCACTTTCATTCCTAACTATTTACACACACATTAATTAACTGTTTGCTATCTAGCCTCGTCCCATACCATACCACCAAAACCAAATGCCAGGCACACAGCAAGCTCCAGCAAACATTTGTTCACAGGATAAAGCGGAACTCTTTCAGGTTATCAAAGATATCATAATCACAACATACAATGGGTGCCCTTTTGGTCTTCATTTCTCAGGTCTCCATAGCAGAAGCCAGCTATCTTTCTGCATAAAGGTCCAGACAATAAATAGTTTAGGCCACTGGGGGGTCAACTGCTCTCTGTATCAGATACTCAACTCTACTACTACAGCACAAAAGTAGCCAGAGGCAATATGTAAACAAAGAAAATAGCTGTGTTCAAATAAATTTTGTTTACAAAAATAACCATGGCTATAATTTGTCTGACCCTGTGTTAGAGCATCAGATCTTGTTAACCAGTTTGCTTTGCTTAGATTTGCTGAGGTGACCTCTCGGCCTCTTCTTCTATATCCTATTACTACTTCTGTTTGATGAAAACAAAAAACACTGGTATGTTCTACTTCTTGGACTACTCATTTAGTTTATGATTTGTATGCCCTTTGCACGCCTAATTTCCAAATGCACAATCTCACTCTACATTTTGAATTCTAAATTTCCATATTCTTTCCAAACACTTTCATATGAGTAACTTCCCATCACTTAAATCCATCGTAGCTAAAGACAAATTCTTCCTAGTTCTTTCATCTCTTTGTCTTATTTCTCTGGAAAAGATCCCAACCTTAGTTTAATATTTCTACTACATAATAGCTCAAGTCAACCAGCTTGTATATGGCATCCTTCTCTTCTCTTCCACTGTCACAGTGAGTTTCCCTTTCAAGTGTCTTCTGAGGCACCTTTCTAGGATTTTCACAATACACCTATTTAGAATCTTGCACTTGTGTCCCCTTAATCTTCCTGAAACACTATTTCATAATACATCGCTTGCTTATATTGTCTCGCCCATGTAATCTTCCAGAACACTCATCTAAAACATATTACTCCCAAATTTAAAAAGCATTTTCAGTGTCTCACAGTCAAGAATAGTTCTCAAGTTCTTCCATCTAAAATAGGAAATTTTAATCTTTTCATAAATGTTATTGCCAAAAGTGCTCAATTTTGTCCCTATGTTTAAAACCTTTGAAAATCCAGTTGCAGCTACTTCTCTCCCCTTTTCACCCTAACAGTCAAAAAATATTAATTTCTTACCATCACACATATTGTAGACACTGGGGGAAAAGATGCACAATAGTAATAGACCCTCCCTTCAAGAATCAACATTCTAGTGTCTTTCCATTCAAACACACTGGGTTATACTCCGCTGTAACCAGGAGACCTAGTTCGTCTTCATTGTGCATGGCTATCAGCTATAGCTATTTCACAGTTCCTATCAGTCCTAATACTTCTACCTCTCTCCACTTAATTAAAATCACTCGTTCAATACACAACTTAAATTCTACCTCCTTGGAATAAGTGTCCCAGCCTCCCTCCCTTGACTAGGGTATCCTTACTATTAGTAATATTGTATTTATAAATCTATGTTATACACAGTAGAAGTTATATTGTTTAAGTGAATATCACCTATCACATTAAAATGTCTCAAATTTAAGAGTAAAGACCATCTTCAGTTCAAACCAAATTAAAAATAAAGATCACACTGACCTACAATGATGGATACACAGAAGGAGCTCAATAAAAGTTTTTATATATAAAATAACATCACTACTTAATTGCTATGGTTGATACATTGTGTGAACTTGAGGGGTCTAGAGGCTTAGCTCAGTGACTCAGCAGTTCTACATTCTCAAGTGAAAGGACATTCCCTTACAGCTCTGGGATGTTCACTGTGTCAGTTTAAAAAGTTCAGAAGGTTAACTAAGTGACTCAGCAAGGAGCCAAGGTCCTTACTTTGTATTTATCCTGAGCCTGTGCAAGATGGGGGCAGGGAGATTATGTGAGTACTACACGCCCCTGGGGGGGTAGCCTGCTTACAATAAAAAAAAAAGATTGTTCTCCCCCCTTTTTGTTGCTTTTGCTATCTTGTGCCACCTTAAAGTGTTGCCCCTGTACCACTGCACCCTGCGGTGGAGCCAGCTGATCATTACACTAAAGCCTCCACAAACTATAAGCTAAACAAACCTTTTCCTTCCTCAATTGTGGGCATTGGGTATTTTGCCTCAACAACAAAAAAGTAACCAAGACATTAATACAAAAACTAACTTCCTAGCAGCAGCTATACCTTTTTGATGTATCCACTTGCAATCTTCTCCATTCTGATGAACAACATGACTTTGCAAGGCAGCCTCCATTAAAGGATACAACTGATAGCTAAGAAATACGACACAAGTGCCGACACAAGAAGGAGATCAGCTAAAACTTCTGACAACAGCACAAGGTTTTAAGGGAATCAAATAAAACATTCATACATATTTATAACTGCAACCTGTAAGCAAAATTAATGCCACGTACAGATTTCTAAATTTTGAACTTTTGTAAGGGCTAACCTTTTAAAATCTGGATTTCAGTTGTTTATGAATAATTCACAATTTACAAAAGTAAATAATTTTATTAGAAAGATATCCCAGCATTCACTTTACTTTTAACCTGTTAAAAATTATTTGGAAGAGTGGGTCACTATCTCTAAATAAAGACTATCATTCTTAAAATCTCTAATTCAGAGAATTTTTAGTTTACTAAAAGAGAAGTGTTTACCAAAAGTTTGCCAGGAATTAAAAAGATACATTAAGACCATCTACATTATATAAAAGTTTGACCTAAAAATAAGATTTCTGACTAAAATCTTTAAATATTGCCCATGGGAGTGTAAACTTACACACTTTGGAAAAAAAAGATACACAAACCATATGACATGATTCCACTCCAGGTACATACCCACAATAAAAGACAAACATATCCCCACTAATAGCCTTTTACATGACTATTAAGGACAGTTTTATTCATAAGAACTAAACCTGTTAACAATCCAGCTATCATCAATAAAGACCTGTTATACTCACTCACACACTCAACATTACAAGGAAATGGACTAGCAATACACACAACACCGTGCCTAAAGCTCAAAAACATTATGCTGAGCAAAAGAAATAATTATTTGAAGCTGACCTCATTTATAAGCGAATTAAAAAACCAAAATCATGATGATTAAAAAAATCAAGCTTGTGACTGTGTTTCAGATAGGCTAGAAAAGAGAACAGGGATCTTTACAGTGTGAAGAAAATATCTTATACAAGAATTAAAAATCTACCAATGAGTTCTAAGGACAATTTTTCTGAAGCTTTCCAAGTTATATATACATACTGGCTGTTTCACCATCCAAATCTGTTGTAAGTAATAAAATTACAAAATGGTACAAAAGTAAACACAAATATCAAAACTATCACTTTAAATACTCCAAATCAAATGGACCTCACACGTATATACAGACTACTCCACCTAACGGCAGCACAAAATATATTCTTCTCAAGTGTATATGGAACATTTTCTGAGGTAGATCAGATGTTAGATACAAAATATGTCTTAAATTTAGGTGACTAAACTTATACCAAGTATATTTTCTGACTACAGTGGAATACAATGCTATCAGTAGCCAAAAGAAAAGTTGAAAAACAGTCACAAAAATGTGGAACTATTAACAACCATTAAATAGAAGTCAAAATGAAATTAGAACCTATCATGAGACAAATGAAAATAAAAAACACAATGCAAAAAAAAATCTATGGAATATAGCAAAAGCAGCACTCAGAAGGCTTATAGAGGTAAGTGACAACTTTAAAAAAAAATCTCAACAAATAGGCAAAAAGAAGATTGGATATCTACACACAAAAGATTGAAAGTGGACCCTCATTCCCTATCATAAAAAATATTTAACTGAAACAGATTAAAAGCTTAACAATGTGAGACCCTAAAACTACAAAAGCCTCTCAAACAATGAAAAATCTTCATGACACTGGTCTTACTATTGATCAATTCATTTAATTTTGATTTTTTGAGACAAGGTCTCGTAGTTCACCCTGAACTACGCAGCCCAGACCAGCCGCAAATTCAAATTGAAAAATACAATATTTGAAATAAGATTTCACTGGAAAGCTTGGTAAATGAAACCAAAAAGAGATCAGTAAAAAGCTTTTAAATATGAAAGCATAAAAACTACTGGAAAAAATTAAGAGTTTCAACTATACATCCAACAATATTAAAAGATCTAAAATACATATGGAGCTTCAGAAGTAGGTAACACAGAAAAAAGCCAACATTTTTCTACAACGCAGTGCAGAATGTCACCTGCACATCCAGTAAGACGGGCCATCTCCGCACAGAACTATACACACGTGCGTCAGCCACCCACTGAAGTACAAAATAAATTTTAACTCAATAAATGAATAAAACACATGAACTGAAAATGATACAAAGACAGACTAATATCTCATCTGAAGGGCCAAGAATTCAGGATGCAGAAACAACTCCAGGCACCTTCATCCGTCTCCTGTTCAACAAAGGATCCAAAAATAGACTGGAAAAAGCTTTTTTTTGACAAAAGGTGCTGGGAACACTGGTTGTCCACATGCAAGAAGAATGAATATAGATCCATGACTCACCTGGTACTAAAATCAAATTGAAATGCATCGAAGAACCTAGATATAAAAACAAAAACACAATCTGCTGGATGATAAAATAGGTAAAATTCTTGAAGACACAGGCACTGGCAAGAACTTTCTAAATAGAATCCCAATTTCAAAAAAAAAAAAAAAAAAAAAAAAGAATCCCAATTTCACAAGAAATAACATCAAGAGTCAACACATGAGATTATGTCAAATTAAAAGACATCGGCAGAACAAAGTAAATAAATAGTAAGAGAAATAATACAACCTAAAGAATAAGGAAAAATTTTGCCAGCTACTCAAAAAACTAGTATCTAGAATGCATAAACAACTCAAAAAATTAGACCCCTACGAATCAATCAAAAATGGGAAACTGAAATGGACAGACATTTGTCAAAAAAAGAAGTACACAGAACTTGTTCAGCCTATCTGGCAATTACAAAAATGCAAATCAAACAAAACTGAGATTCTAATACCAGAAAAAAATGCCTATTATCAAGAACTTTAAAAATATCAAAAAGAAAACAAACAAAGAAATTCCACTTAACACAACTGTAATCCTCCTGGGAATGCTTCCAAGACAGTTAAGACATTATATTATAGTGATCCATGCACAATCATGTTTACAGTAGTACAACTTGTCATAGGTAAATCTTGGAAGTGGCCTGTAGGTGCATCAACAGATGAATAGATAAAGAAAATGCGGTATTTACCCACAGTGGAGCACTTCTGTATCAGTCAGTGCTTACAAGAGAAACAGATTTAATGCAAAACATACAAATATATAAGAATTCGTAAGATTAGTTTACAATAGCCACCCAAAGAGGGAGATGTGGAAGAGTGCATAACGGCTACCTGTATGCTAGAGATCAGAAGGATCCAGTTGATCCTGTGGCTCAGTGTGCTGTTCTGTGCAAGCAGGTATCCAGAGGCTGAGGGATCTGTGACCTAAGGCTGAAAAATCTGTGGTGGAGACTGAAGATTCTGTGCTGCAAGCTGGGAGATGACTTCCAAAATGAAGGTGAAGACCAGAGCTCCTCTAAAGCAAAGGAAGTGGACCTTCCTTTTCTTTTATTCCACTCAGGCAACAAGCCTACTGGTTGCTGTTACTCACACCCAGGATGGGTCTTGTGTCTTCAGTAAATCCCTTCAGCTGCACCTATAACTATGCTGATCAAATTTAGTTGGACATTTCTTACTCAAGTTGACACAATCAGTTGATACGACCAGTTGACTGCCACAACTGCTCAGCCATAGAGGACAAATCTGAGTCATTTGTAGGAAAACGGATGCACCCTGAGACCACATTCTAAAAATCAGATTCAGACACAGTTTCTCATACCTGACAAACGCAGATATAAATAACTTGAACACCAAGAGAAAACAAAGGTAAGAAATAGGGAGATTGTGGAGAAGGAAGAGAGTCTGGGGATGGGAATGGGGGTGGGGCTGGGGAGACAGACGCGAGGGGAGGAGAAGGGAAAGTGAAAAGAACAAAGCTGCAGTACGCACATGCACCACAGCACCCACCACGCACGTGCTCCCCTGTACTGCAAATATATACTAATAAAAAAATTTAAAGAAACAATGAAGGCAAGAAGCCAATAGAATGATGTTCTTAAAATGTAAACGGCAGAATCCAAACTGTAATAAAACAGCAGTTTTCACATGTAAGGAAAATCATACCAGGTAAAATCTGAATCCAGAAACAAGAAAAGAAAAATAGAAATGGCAAATCTATAAGGACAAAACATTTTTCTTCTCTTTTCTTTAAAATACACTTTATAAAGTAAAAGTTATAAACTTTGTAACATTTTGTAGCAAAAAATATGAAAAGCTATATAGAGCAATATTTTTCTAGACTTTTAGTCTAACATAGTAAACTATCAACAATGAATAGCCACTACATACTATAATCCCTCTAGAAAGCCAAAAAAATTAGTCAAAGAAGGTTCAACTATTGTCATTAGAAGAATTAAAACTGAACACAAAACTAGAACCCTTATATACTGTTGGTGGGAACATAAAATGGTGAAATCACAACAAATCCTCCCACTTCTCAGAGTCAAACACACTTTCATGTAATAATCGCGCAGTGCCTCTCATGGTATTTATCCAGAAGAAATGAAAATGCATATTCACAAACAATTATGAAAAACTAATGAGAAAGTACTAATGAGAAAGTATTCATAATCAACAAAAACTTGAAACAGCCCTAATGCCTACAGATATCTAAATGGATCAACATGCTACTATCTGGTTTGTGTACATGGTACAGTATTACTAACCAAGAGAAAGAACAAACTACTTATACCCATAGCAGTGTGAACGAATCTTCTGAGCAAAAGAAGCAAGGCACACACCTATAATTTCAGCACTCTGGGAGGCTGAGGCCATAGGATTACCTGTTCGGGCCTAGGCAACTAATCAAGACCTTTACACAAAACAAAAGATACAAGAGGGCAGGGGATGTAGCCCAGCGCAAAGAGGTTGGGTTAAATCCTCGGTACCAAAAAAGGATATACTGTGTTACTCCATTTGCCTGACATTCTAGATGTGAAAAAACTACTCTATACTGACAGAAATGAAAACAAACAGTTGTTTGGAGTACATAAGGAGACATGAAAATTTTAAAGTTTTTTTTCTGTTTTTCTTCTTTTTCTGAGACAGGGTCTGGCAATGTAGTCCAGACCAGCTTGAAACTTGCTAAGTCCACCAGACTGGCCTCAAGTTCAGGATCATGCTGCCTCAGCCTCAGAAGTGCTCCAGGTCGTGTCTCCCCAGGTAACATAGTATTAGCTGGCTACCTGTGGGAAACAAGTGCACTCCAAAGTGCTCTCGGGTTCAACACCTATGAGATGGTTCAGGAAATACAAAGAGGCAAAAGGAAATGTTGAAGTGAGATAGACATGTGATTTTTAAAAATAGTGAACGTTGAAATTTTAGCATGTTTTATTATAGTACAAGACACACTGTCCTTCATCCCCTCTAAGTAGCCCCTGCTCCTGGAACACTCCTCACGTTACGCTCACCGCCTTGGGCAGCAGCCCTGGCCTCTCTCCCGTCTGCAGGCGCGCTGTCCTGGCCGCCCTGAAGTGCTGACTCAATTCTAAACACCTTCCTTTCGGCATTCTGGCCCCAGGGAAGAGTGACAAGTCTCACAATGGCGGACTCCTGACTAAGGAGGGTGGGGAGCGCTGTGATCTTATCACAAGTCTGTCATTCTAGCTGGCACAGCAGCACATACCTGTAATCCCAGCGCTCAGGAGGCTGAGGCAGGACAATCCCCCGAGTTTGAAGCCAGCCTGGGCTACACAGTGAGTTCAAGGTCAACCCGAACTGCACAGCTAGACACTGTCTACAAACAAACAAGGCTGCCTTTCTGGTGGGCAGCACCCAGCAGCAGCATCCTTGTGTTTCTGATCACACCTAAAAAGACACAAAAGATGACTTCTACACTGCCTTGGAAAATGGCAAGAATGATGAGTGTTTTTAAAGAATGTGCGGGGAGGGAGGTTATGCTGAGGGGAATTAATGGCAATGGATCTTTTACTGTAATAATTTTTAAACAGTCATCATACATTTCAGTCATACCTTGCACAGTGGCAACAAATACCTCCCTTTCCCACTGAGAGAGTTCTGAGCTGGGAAGGCTTTTTGGTAACTGCAAAAACTGGGCCAAGAATTTTAAATGTCTCCACCTTCACTGCTACACCATCAAGCAGTCACCAAATATACACTGGCCAGGAAAGCAGATGAGACTGTGGTCAGTGTGGGCCCCTTCAGCAGAGGGCAATTCTTGATGAAAGTTACTCACCATACTTCCACCTGCTGCCTTAACAAGTCTCTGTGTTCAATTCTGTGAGCACGCCACCATACCCACCATATACCATTAGGGAAAGCCTTTACATCTTGATTGGCTTACTGGTTACAGGTGTATTTATGAAGCTTATTGAATTATAAATTAAAGATCAATTTATTTTACTGTATGTAAATTTTTGCTTCATATTCTTGCTTGTCATACATCCTTCACTAACAATATAAAATGGAAGGTCCAACATAGCTTGTTAGAGGAGACATTTCATTAGAGAAGTTCAGGAAAGATTCATCCACTGAGAAGAAACGTATTTGGAAGGTGGGAGAGGGGCTTTCACACTGAAAAAGAAAATTAATAAAGAAAGCTGATCAAGACAAATAATAAAAAAAGAAAGAAAGCAAGGAGGCAGTGCTGCTGTGGCAGTTCAGCCAGCCTTGCTCCCTGCATCATTTTGGCCAGTGAGGCAAGAAGTCTGAGGGATGATCCAGTCCTGCAGACAAGAGATTCCTGGGACACAGTTTGTGTTCCCCACCTCACATGTAAGTTACCACCTTTCAAACACAGGGGCAAGTAGCGCTATTGTGTTCTCTGCTCCAGCGCATACTACGGACTGAGGGCCCTTCCCCTGTGCCAGACTCAAGCCAGAATATACAAGTGAAACCAACTCAGTTTGGCTGCAGCAGCTTACAAACCTCCCTGTCCAGACAGCCTGTTCACCACATAGTCCCGGTACTTAGCACCTGCCTAAAAAGACCTCTTGCCCAGAGCCCCGCCTAGTCACAAGCAAGTGCACATTGACTGGCTAGAACCAGCTCTGTAGCCTGCAAGTCAAGAGAGTCGTACACACTGCATCCAGACCACCGAGCACAAATCCTGCATGTGCTCTGGACTGTGGAGTCACGGGCCCTAGCCCCATTACAGAGTGAGCTACAGAGCCAGTCAGTTCTATTCTTGCTGAGTACTCCAGCATGCCAATCCAATCACAAGAGCATAGGCCTGTCTGAAAAGAACACGGGTGTAGGAAAAGCTTTTATGAAGAAAACCTTTGTTGCACAGGACTTATTACGAAGAATTAACAAAAGGGATGCATCAAATTAAAAAGCTTTATATTAGTTATATCCTGGAAACAGCCCGTATGTCCATTAACAGAGAAATAGAATGTGGTATTTATATACAACGGAGCTCTACTCTGTCATAAAGAATAGTAAATGAGGCATATTTAGGTAAATGCATGCACCTCAAGACCATAATCTTAAATGAAATAAATCAGGTACACAAATTTAAATATTGCATTGCTTCCCATGTGTGAGAAACCCAAAGTATACACAACAAGCAAAATATGGGACATTAAGAAGTCAAAAGAGCCTGTTCAAATGGGAAGGGGAACAAGAGGTGGGGAAGAGGAGGGAGAGGAAGGGAGGTAGAGAGAGATTTGAAGGGGAAAAATGGAAATAAATCTATTGTAAATGGAAAAGGGGAAGAATTGCAGGGTGAGGAACAGAAGGTGACAAAAAAAAGAATTAAAATGTGTTAGGTAAGTGTACACATGCCCCATGATGTAATCCTTATGTATTGCAAATATGTTCTAATAAAAAATTACTTTTAAAATTAAATTTTCCCTAAAAATTTTTCCCAATTCATGGGCTTTCTTTTCACCCTGTTCGTGATGTCTGCTGATGTGCAAAAAGTTTTCAATACAGTGACATCCCAGTTGTTCATTCTTTGGAGTACTTCCCATGCAGTTTGGTTTTTGTTCAAGAACTCTCTACCTACCCTTATGTCTTCAAGACTTCCACCTACTTTCTTTTCCATTAGACGTAGTGTTTATGTTTTAATATTTAGATCTTTAAGCCATTTTGACTTTATTTTGGTGCCTGGTGATAAGCTTGGGTCTAGTTTTAGTCTTCCGCATGTGGAAAGCCACTTTTTCCAGCCCCATTTATTAAAGAGGCTACCTTCCAGTGAACATGTTTGGCCCCTTTGTCAAAGATAAGGTGGGTGAGTATCTTTGTGGTTGGTGTTTCCATCTTCTAGCTGTTCCATTGATCAGATTACACAATTAACAATTCCTGTCAATAAACCAACAGATATTAGTAGTACAATTAGCACAGCTATCCTGTGTGTATATATATATACATATTTTTCCCTCTTCTTTCTTTCTTTAATGTAATTCAGGTCTGGTTTTTTTGTCAATACTATGCTGATTTTATCACAGTAGCTTTGTAGTACAATTTCAAACCAGGGAATGTGATACCTCCTGCCTTGTCTCTGTTGCCTAACTGTCCCTCAGACAAAGGACTCCAGTCTAGAATACATAAAGAGTTAAAAAATAAATCAGGCCCCCAAAATTCAAAGACTCAATACAAAAATGTGCATCTGAGATAAATACACACTTCTCACATGAAGAAATACAAATGGGAAATACATGAAAAAATGTTCAACATCATTAGTCATTCAAGAAATGCAAATTAAAACAACACTGAGATTCCATCTAACCCCAGAAAGAATGGCTATCATTAAGAAATCAACCCATAACAAATGCTGGAGGGGCTGTGGGGAAAAAGGAACTTTTCTCTGCTGTTGGTGGGAGTGTAGAGTGGCGCAACCACTGTGGAAATCAGTCTTGAGATTGCTCGGTAAACTAGGATTAGAGGTTCCATTTAACCCAGCTATTCCTCTCCTGGGTATTTTTCCAGAAGAACTGAAAACAACATACCACGGCAATATATATGTGCACCTATGTTTTGAGCAGCACAATCTGTAATAGCTAAATTTTGGAAACAACCCAAATGTCCATTAACTGAGGAATAGATAAAAGAGATGTGGTATTTTTATGCAATGAAGTATTACTCAGCTATAAAGAAAGATAAACTAGAGGCTTTTATAGATAAATGGATACAACTACAGACCATACTCATTAGTGAAATAAAGAAGACTCACACGTGTAAACATCGTACTTCCTCCCTACTATAAGAACCTGAAAGAGAAAATAAAATCTGAAAGGTACAATAGATATTGTGAAAGGAAAAAGAAACTGCTCAAGTCGGAAGGAACAACTGGGGTGAAGGAGGGGAGAGGAAAAAGAAAACAAAGAAGAGGGAAAAATACACACACAGGATAGCTATGATAATTGTACTACTAATATCTGTTGGTTTATTGAAAGGAATTGTTAATGTGTAGTTGTTTGATCAATCTTGCATGCCTATATCTGGTTATCTGTGCAACCATTTTGAAGATCACATTATATAATATAACATCATTAATATCTGATCACCATGTTCTGAAATTTTGTAGCATTTTTATTGCTCTACGCTGTTTTATGTGTTTGTTTTTGATACTTTGATTTTAAATGAAAAACAAAATTTATATAGCTGGAATAGGCATATTGCTGTTATCTGTGGTTTATTGAAAGGAAGTCAATGCTTACAATTTCCTTTTTTCTTGACAATTTTGCATGCTTGAATTTGGTAAACAGAATGACTGATTTTAAAACAACAATATGCAGTATAAGAACCATTGTTGAACTCCTACCATTTTGTACGGTGAAGCTCTGCATCATTTCCAATGTTGTTTTTGCTTTGTTTTACTTGTTACTGTCTTTGTGTGATCAGTCTTACATTCTTATGTCTGATGGACTGAGCAACTCGGTTGAAGATAACAGTATGTAATGTAGCAACCACTGCAAATTCCTATCATTTTGTTTTGAGGTCGTATTTCATTTTTGTTGTTTTTGTGTTGTTTTGATTTTGTCTTCATTGTTGTTTTGTCATTTTAATTTTTAAAATAAAAAAGATAGATCAAGTCATATTTTAAAACTTAATTAAATTTTCCCTTCCCTAGTACATACTCAATTTCTTCTCTGCCTATCAGCTTCACTTGAGTCCTAAACCATAAGAAGTCAATTCACTTTTTCAATTACTAATAAATATATTTCTATGTAAGTGAATGTACATTATTTCATAATGTTATAAAACAAATTTTTTAAAAGGATGGAGAGGAATTAAAGAGGATATAAAAATAGCTAAAGATATGTTATAATAGTTAAAATGTGAGAATTTCCTGCAAAAAATGTAATCATGATGTACTGCAAACATGTAATAATAAAAGTTTTTTCAAAGAAACTTAAATGACAGATAGTACATGCCTTTAGCAAGACAGTCTTCCACTAAGATTAAAAACTTCAGTGGAAAAATGAATGGCAACTTAAAAGTTGGTAAATACAATTTTTATTTTTGAAAATTTAATGCAAGACAATGGAATAAAAATTCATATTGTAGATATATGATTCACACTGAGAAAAAAATTTTTAACTGAGGTTGATATTTTGTGCATACAAACTTCAGAAGTATTGTTTTTCCTCACAATATAAGAATTCAGCAAGGCAAAATGCTTGAAAGTTGATCTTAAATTGCTGCTCAAGGTGATTTCCCGAAGTTGACCAAATTTTTTTACTTGCTTATTTTCTTCCTTTATAATTTCCTGTATTAAATCTTTACAGCACTACTCAAATTTTTTGAATAATTTTATGGATACCGTCTTTCTAAAGAGAACACAGCAACCAAGACATAACAAGAGAAAACTTAATGGTACTACTTATAGCCTCACTTCCTTGTTACTTCTAAAATAAGGCTAAAATTTCAGTTTTATTCTTTATCAATGATAAAATAACCTCTTTCTATTATGAGCATTTTAAAAAGTATTTTCTAAATATCAGAAAGAGTATCTTTCAGGTATTTAAAATTCTTTGGAAAAAGAAATGACAATGGTAAAATATGCTGACAATATTTTCCAACATAGAAACCCATGCATTATGAGTTTCTTCTGTAGCTTGTGGTTGACTTGCTTATGACCATTCTCTCAAAACCTTCAACTCAAAGCATTTATCCAGACAACAAGCACAGTTTAGATATATTTCTGTCTAGGAGCAAGGAACCAGATGAGGCTTCTTGATCTCAACTAATTCTTCTTCAGACTAGGGGAAATGGTTCAAATATGAAGAGTTTATAAATTACTCAGAGCTACTCGAGGTGGGAAACTTAACATGTTTTTATTTCATAGTAACTGAAACTGACATGTTTCCTACCAATTCAGCAAAAGAACACACACTCAATTCTAAATCTAGCTCTACATAGAGAGGTACTGTCTCCCATTCCCCAGTCCTGGTGAAGACTCAAAATGGAAAGGCCTGAGTAACATCAATTGTACTCACTTCTAAATCCATACACAATATCACACACCTCAGTTGTATGGTACCCTTCACACTTCTCAGTATCTAAATTTCTCATCTAGTTTTCCTCCAAAATTTTCTTCTAAACAGCATTCCCAACTTTGATCTGATTGGAACCCAAATTTCCTGTTGTCCTAGAAAATCCTCTCAATCTCTGCCTTGATACGCTTTTAGTTAGTCAAAGACATTTATTTTGTGAAGGAAACAACATATCCTACACCTTTAATATATTTATTCCAATAGTTTGAGAATAACAGAAAAATAGATACGAGTGATTTCTTTCCATACTCCATTTCTAGTAAGTTTCTCACTTTTTCCTTTCAGCTCAACAAACCAAGCAGAATAGAATTAACCCTGTAACTACCAAAGCCAGAAGGCAGCACAAGAACATGCACTTTACAATTAGCTGGTTCACACTTGGTTTTAACATTAATGAACTGTGTGATGGCCCCTAAAATGGTCCTTGATAATAGTACATACTTCACAGATTAAAGCTAAGAATTAAATTTGTAAAGTATTTAGTACAGTGTCTGTCAAAACTCCACGGGGGGCCCTTTCATTTCCACTGCCCTCTGAACAATCTTTCACTGAGAACACTGTGGGTAGCCACCAGTGCTTCAGGAACTGGATGAGCCTGACCTGGTTTCACACTGGCACTACCACCTCTTCAAATCCCCTTTCCTGGCTTACTGGGATACTGCAGCCTGCTGGAGAAAGCAGTCCCTGTGTTTCAAGTTCCCTTCATGAATAACTTAAGTATAGTAAATGATACGTAGAATGTTGGTACTCAAGTATGACTACAGAAAGTAACACTGCCACAATCCTGGGTACACTCTCCTTTAAACATATCCAGCTTCTGCAAAAGACACTCATGTTCCCTCCCAAGTCAACATTTTTTCCTGCTTTTATGAAAATAAAAATAGTATTCAGCGTATGAGGCGGAAAAGGATGTGAGTTGGTGGTCGAGACATAAAGATGAGACTTAAACATCGTATCTTTCTTTGCCTCATTTTCCTCATCGGTGAAAACCCGATTAAATGCCTGGAAAGTGTCTTACAAGTGGCAGTTTCTCAGTACAGTATACATGATAATGTACCCTCACAAAACTGTACCCTAGAACTGTTCAAGTCATTTTAAAAAATTAAGGCAAAGCATGACAAAAATACTCTATGTCAGTTTTCTAAAATGATATAATTATCTCTCTTCCATAATTTAACCATTTCTAGTCAGTAAGCATTTAGCAGAGATATAGGTGTTAGAATACTTTATCATCTACTCCTCCACCAACAAGTTTCTTCTTTTGCTTCTTGTATCTTCTGTATGAGTTTCTTAGCATGACAAAGGACTAAATGGAAGTCAATAAAATGAAGAAGATCTCTCCCAACAAATCCTGTTCCATTTTATATCCATCTTCAAGAAATATACAGGTTCAGCATCTTTAATTTGAAAAATTCAAAATATTTCAAAATCCCACAGTTTGGGAGCACTGACAGATTTCAGAGTAGGAATGCTCATCTTGGTAAAATTTACTGCAAGTATTTCAGTATTTGTAAAAGATTCCAAAATGTGAAACACTTCTGGTCCCAAGCATTTTCAATAATGTATACTCAATCTTTTTTTGTTGAAAACTTAACAGATTGTCTTACTTACTTTGTTGTTGCTGAGACAAAATGCTGGAAACCTACAAGTTAATCCTTTATTTGGGCTTGTACAAGTTTCAATCCACAAGGCTAGTTCCAAAGCACAGCAGTATGGCAGAGGGATATAGCAGAGGAGAAAGAGTTCATGGTATGGCAAAAAGGAAGCAGGACATCTTTTTCCTTTTCCTTTTTATTCTACCAAGGCTGGAAGCCTATTGGCTGGTGCTACCCACACTTAGAATGGATCTTCCCACTTCAGTAAATCCGTCACATACACCCAGTCCTATGCCACACTAATCAGTAGACTAACCTAGTAACTTGTTAGCAGTTATTTGTACTAATCCAGTATTACATACTTGTGACCCAGTCACCTCTGAAAAGCCCCACCTCAGTACATGAGACTTTTGGGGAATATCTAGATTTAAGTCATAACACAAATCTATGAACTCTTGAAAAAATTAAATTGTTGCCATGGAAAAATCACCCTAAAATTTGTACTACAAGAAAAAGAACAATCCTACCCTAAAAATCACATATGACTAAGTCAGAATGAAAAATTTCAGTTCCATGTAGAGTTAAAGATGCATATAATGTTGATGGGAGAAAATATGTAAAATTTAATATGGAAATGAAATTTGGATAACACCTAGGAAAGTAAAAAACAGTAAAGTGAATTAGTCACAAATCTTTTCTTTTTTGGTACTGGGAATCAAACTCAGGTGCTTATGCCACTGAGCTATATTCCCAGCCCTAGAATACTCTCTGAACATAATGACTCATTCAACAATAGAATATATGCCTTGGAAGAGTCTCTGATGAACAAGAAGTCCTTTTTTAGAATAATAATTACATGACAATATAGGAAGTATTAAACTTTACTTCATTTAAAAAATTCCTTAGTGATTCTTAAAGCACAGAAAAAATTCAAATAGTAGAGCACAGAGTGGTATGATATATTATGGTTTAGACATAATGTGCTCTGACACATCCACGTTTCCAAAATGATATAAATCAACAATGCAATGAAGTCTATCACCCATCATTTTTACTTTCCCATTTAATTCAAAAGATTTTGGTTCCCAATTTAAAAGTGTACAATTTGACAAAATCATTCTACCTTGTTTTTCTGTTTTATCTCTTAAGCTATTTTTTTAAATAAAAACCTTCTTCCATCATGGTTTTAAATAAAAAGGAAAGATAGAAAGGCATGTTTAATGTAAGTACTTAAAAAAACTGGAGAGAACTACAAAAAGAAATACTTTCATTTCAAAAGTGGGATTCTTTTATTCTTTTCACTGTTCTTCAGAATTTCTAAAATGAGTTTCTGTAATTTGTCAAAACATAAAAATAAGGTTAAGAAATAAATCACTAGCCTGGTATGATGGCTTGTACCTATAATTCAAGTTATTTGGGACCAGCCTAGACAATATAGCAATATTGTATCTCCAATAAATAAATAAATAAAGTGAGGACCTCCCCCCCAAAAATACAAAAGCAATCACTGAACAAATACTAGATTAACCATTTCATTTAAATGTTTCTTCTCAATTATGCAAAATTCAAATGTATCTTCTTCTTCACTTAACATTGCATTGATTTAAATATTGTGTTAAATGAATTAAAAGCACCTAATTTCTCCAAAGAAAACATGAAAGTGCCTATTAGGTGTAAGAAAAGATTCTCACCATCACTAATCTTCAGGGAAATATAAATCTAAACCATGAGATATATCTTTGTATCTGTTAAACTGGCTACTATCAAAACACAAAATAACAAGTGTTGGTAAGATATGAACAAATTATGTACTACAGTCAAAAATAAAATGGTATGGCCTTTGTGTAAAATAGTAGAAAGGTTCCTTAAAAAAACTAAAAATAGAAGATGGCGAACGGGTAGGCAGCAGAGAGAGAACCTCCCAGAGGATTACCACCCAAACAATGAAATATAGCAATATGAAGACAGAAATAAGGACTTCCGGGAAGAAGACGACCAGCCGAGAGAGCGAGTGTGGAGGGAAGAACGGCTTCAGCTCCTGAACCCGACAGAGAACGCGCTACTGGGACAAACTGCGCCAAACCGGGCAGCGCT
>PVLD010019020.1:0-37482 GCA_004027595.1 Dinomys branickii
TATTTTCTGTATTGTTTATGGCTTTTCTGGTTCATATGTCTCCATTCTTTTGTCTTTAAAATAAAATTAAAAAAAAAAAAGTCCCCTGCGGAAACGCGGCTCCTGCGGTCCGGGATCGCGCAGCTGTCCCGTCCTGGAGGTGGCGCTGCCCGGGGAGTCGGGGCGCGGAGCCCCGGGTCGCCCTTGCACGCAGTCGCCGCCCTCGCCCCCTGAGCGCCACCTCCTGAGCGGACACCGGCGCACCGAGGCCCGGTCCTGTGCCACAGCGCCATGTCGTCTGCACAGCTCTGAGGGTGAACTTTAGGTGACAGCAGAGCTCGTCCTCAGAGTTCAGGGTCTCTAGGGAGAAATCTGTAATCTTGGCCCATTAACCTCAAATCAGGAGGGCGGCCGGGCATCTGAGGGAAGCACGTCTGGCGCTGGGAAGGCCGATGGGGAGAGCGTGGGCTTAGTTGAGGAGATCCAGGAGGGCTTCCTGGAGGCAGTGCTGCTCGGGGTGGGCTTTGATGGATGAATAGGAGTTCCAAAGTTGTGGGCTGGTGAGCTCAAAGGAGGAAACGCTGGAGCGTGGAGTGGGAAAGGCAGGAGACGGTGGGGAGCCGAGAGAGGGGTGCTTGGGGATGCTCAGGAGAGGATGAAAACCCCGTTGGCTTCCATGATAGGAACTCGTCCATCTTGATCATCCGAGGATCTCAGGACCTCACTGTTGCTGAGGATGGCTGTGGGGCCTTTCCAGGGAGCTCTGGTTCTTCTCAGCGTCACTTCCTGGCTCCACTTCAGATCCCTCAGCCTTCATCCTGCTGGCACAGACTTTCTAGATTCCACCACTGATCTGTGGGCCTTTCCAGCACAGATCCATGAAAAAGTGCTGCATGAGACATTGTCGTGGGCTCTGGGCCTCCAGCTGGATTCGTGAGAGGCACTGTGATGAGCTCTAGGTCTTCAGTTGGACCCATGCGGGACATTTCCGTGGGATCCAGGCCCTCGGCTGGATTCTTGGTCTACAGCGCGTGAACAGATTTCCTGCCCTCTTTTGTATGTCATTCTCTGGGTGACTATTTAAATAGTCATATAGAGTACATGTCCTGTGTTATATTGTTCTCCCAAACCAACGCATACATATCCTTCCCCGTGGGACAGCACATACGAGGGGGATCGCACCTCTCAGAAAACGCAGTACAGCGCCGCCTCGACTCGCAAATGTGATTCTCTCCATGATTCTGGTCCAGAGCTGAATCAAATTTCCCCACAATTCAACACTGAACTTCATCATTGAATTTGATTCCTTTCTCATTCAATTTGATTTGCAAGCAGAATCCTGGAAAGAATTAAGTTCCTAAGCCAAGCACCACTGGAGAAGCCAACCAGGCTCAAGCCTGGAATACCAGCTACTCAGGAAGCAGAGGCAGGAGGATCACAGGTTCAAGCCCAGCCTGCACAACTTTGCAGTTTGGCAAGGCCCTGTCTCAGAATAAAATGTAAAAAAGTGCTGGAGGTGTAGCTCAGTCAGGCCCTGAGTTTAACTCCAAGTGAGTGTGAGTGTGCAGAACAATATTTTACTAGGATAATGATTTGTTAATAATCCTATTGATGAGTGTTCATTAAGAATTATCAGAGTTAAGCCAGGGCATGGTGGCACATGCCTGTACTTCCAGCACTGGGGAGGCTGAGGCAGGAGGATCACCTCAAGTTCCAGATGAGCCTGAACTACATACTGAGATTCAATCTCAGAAAACAGGGCTGGCCTTTATCTCATGGCAATCCTCCTGCCTCAGCATCCTAAGTAGCTGGGAAACAGGTGTGTGCTATAAGGTCATCCTTACCACTTGGGGTGGGAGTTGTGTAGAGCAGTTTGTGGACAGGGTACCCAACTGGGGCTGGGTCAGACCACCTTCCCGCTCGGCAGGGCCAGAGAGATAACCCTCACTCCCTTCCTTCGCTCCCTGTTACTGCACTGCCTGGAAAGACAGTGCTGCATGTGAATCTTCCGTCCGCACCAGTAGGTGGCTCTGGGCCGCACTGATCACTCTCCAGCTGGGCACCCATGTGTCAGGGGTGGAGCTCACTCCCTGCCTTTGTATTGTTCTGGTTCCAGGCACTGAGGCTTTAAGCCCAAGGCTCTAACTGGAGCAGGAAGAGTTTATTTTGGGATGAGGAATATTCCCCAGGGACGGCGTCCACCAGCGGCTCGCACTCTCTCTCTCTCTCCTTCTCTCTCTCTCTCTGTCTAGAGTGTGGACATTTCAGAGGAGAAAACTGGTTCTTGGAGTCATCAGAAGGGCTTCTTTCACAGAAAACAGCAGGCATGGGTCACAAGGGTTGAGCTCGCAGAGGGGACATTGGAGTCGACATTAAAGGGTCACCGGGAGAGTGACTTTTAGTCACATGTGCCTGGGAAAATGACCCCATAAATCTCCTTAAGAACAGACAGTTGATGGGATAAATACATGAAAAATACCCATTTCCTCAAACCTATAAATATACACAGTTTAAAAATGATCCAAGAGGAAGGAAAGAGTAGTAAAATTTATTTTTAGAAAGCATGCCCTGTGTGGTGTCATCCCAGCACTCAGGAGGCTGAGGCAGGAGGCTTGCAGAGGGTTTCAGGCCACCCTGGGCTACAAGGTGAGACCCTGGCTCACCATCTCAAAAAAAAAAAACCCACAACCATGATGACCCATAGTGTTGTTTTGTGTTGAAAGAATACTTCCTGTGCTGGTTTTCTTAAGAAATTAGAAAGTTCAGTACAAGAGCTCACTAGATCATCTTCTCAAAAAAAGCATAATTTAAAATATTTTTCTTCCCTAAAAAACAAAACAAAACAAAACACAGTGTGACCTTGGGCAAAGCCTTCAAGAGAACTATGGGAAGACTTGGGAATTTTTTTTTTTTGTCTTTTTGAGACAGGGTCTCACTTTGTAGCCCAGGCTGGTCTTGAACTCACAACAATCCTCCTGCTTCAGCCTCCTGAGTGCTGGGATTACAAGCGGGCGCCACACGCCCGGCTCGACCTGGGAGTTTGTGCATTGCCTTTCTATGGACCTGGAAATGTCCTGATGGACTTCTTCTCTTGGATGAGTTGGGATATGGGATTTCCTCAAATGCCTCAGAAAGGTGAACTTTTGGGTTTGGTAGACTAGGAGAATCAACTTATAGTACGTGTACAGCTGTGCAATGTGTGCTGTGAAAATTCTTTGTGGGCCCTCTGGGGAGATTTTATACTATGACATCAGGCCTGCTTATCATTTTTATGGCCTTTAAAAGTATAGTCCTTTAAAAATATCCAGATCAGCAAAGCATGGTGGTACATCCCACCACTGGGGAGGCTGAGGCAGGAGGATCACTATGATTTCAAAGCCAGCCTGAATTATGTAGCAAGGCCCTATCTCAACAAAACAAAACAAAACAAAACAAAACAAAACCCTAAAAACAGAACAAAAATGTTCTTATTCAGCTTAGGTGTGATATAGCACCAAAATTCCATCCTAGCTCAACTTAAGACCTTTGAAGGAAAGATCTGTGATCACTGGGTAGGAAGTGAGGAGGGAAAGTTTTTTGTGTGACCTATGAACAGAGAATGACACCTGATACTCGGCTCAGTATCAAGCTTTTTAAAAATAACGCAAAACTTCATTGCAGGATTCCTATGGGATCAGCTTTCTCGGTGTGTTCAGTGACCGTCATTTGGCCCTCAGCTACTTGACAAAGAGACAGAAGTGCCTGCAAGCAGCCACTGTGAAGAATACGGTTACTGGAACTGGAACTTTTTTCTCTTTTTTTTTTTTTTGAGACAAGGCCTCACCATTTAGTCCAAGCTGGCCTTGAACTTGCGGCAATCCTCCTGCTTCAGCCTCCAGAGTGCTGGGATGAAATCACTTTAGTGAGAAGATGTTCTACTTGAATAGTGGCCATTCAGCAATCCCTGGATTGTGTGAGATTCTTAGGGATGCGCAGAAATCTTTCCTCTGGACCAAACGCTTTTTATTTTCTTTATTTATTTACTTATTTTATTTATTTTTTGAGACAAGGTCTGACCATGTAGTGTAAGCTGGCCTTGAACTCACTATGTAGCCCAAGCTGGCCTGGAACTCACAGCAATCTTCCTGCCTCAGCCTCCTGAGTGCTGGGATTCCAGGCGTGCACCACCACTCACAGTGATAATCATCATGGACTACCCCACAATACCACTGGGCGAGGCTCAGGGGCATTCAGGGAGTGACCACTGAGCTGGACCAGTTTGGCCTCTCCTCTAAGGCCCGGATGTAGTCTTGATTATTGCTGGAAAGTGTATTTTAATTAAATAACAAGGAACATACTTTTAAACTGAGAAGGTTTAGGGTGCTGTGGGGGCTACTATATGCAGGAAAAGGTATTCAGATATCTGCTTTGGGATTGACAATTGCTGTTAAATCTATTATAATTATACATTCACAAACCTAGAGTTTTTTTTTTATTTGAAGTTGGAGAAAAAGGGAGGAGAGATGATAGCCGCTCTGGAGAAGTAGGGGGTACCTAAAAGTGAAACGCTCGCCTGGTGTTTGTCTTTTTGAGACAGGATCTCACTGTGCAGTTCAGGCTGGTCTTGAGCTCACTTTGTAGCCCAGGCTGGTCTTGAGCTCACTTTGTAGCCCAGGCTGGTCTCGAACTCGCACTGATCCTCCTGCCTCAGCCTCCCGAGTGCTGGGATTACAGGTGTGTGCCACCACTCCCGGTGAGTATGGATTTTAAATTGGGATTCTAAGCATTTGAAGTTTGTTTATGGCAATTTGTATCAATTAAAACATAACAGTGCATCCTAATCCACCTTATGCACCAGATCTAGCAGCATGTGACATCTGGCTCCTCTCCAAAGTCAAAATGACCATGGAAGGCAAATGTTTGGAATTAATTCAGGACACTGAGGCAGCCAGGACAGCAGAAGTAAGACCCTCAGGAAAGAGGACTCCAGAGCTGCTGCAGGAGGCAGCAAGGGCGATGCGAGGACTGTGTTCCAGTGAGCGGAGTGTTCTGAGGTGATTCACAGTGATGTCTGTCTTTCACTGTGATAAAGTTTTAATTCAAACGATCTCTGTGTTTTGTGACCACACCTGGTATTGAGTGGGTCTAGAAAGAAAGCCACCTTGTGCCTTCTCTGTGGTGCTCAGGTGACACAGCGTAATGGTTCACACCACGCATTCTGGAACACATCTTCAAACACTGGCTCCGACTCAGATGTGACCTTGGGAGGGAACTGAGCCTCCTCGCCCCTCGGGGTCCTCGTCTCAAAGTGGACAGCAGCGGTTCTCATTTCACAGAGTTGTAGGAGACAAGCAGGAAAAACGCTCCCCAGGCCGCCCGGGCATGGCCCATGCTGACTGAATGACGATGGTGATGTTCCGGGGCAGCTGAGAGTGTCAGCGTACCTGGGGCCGTCGAGGCAGAACCGCAGCATGCTGGCCGCAGTCAGGGCAGCTGAGGTCTTTCCAATCAAGGCCCAGGGCAGAAAATAAATTCAAGTCCCAGAATCTCAGCACACAGCCACAAATAGCAGCTGCAGCTGCAGCTGCAGCTGCAGCTGCAGCCAGGAGCCGGCCTCTGCCTGTCCACAGTGCAAGAGGACCCGGGGGACACGTGGATCTTTCCGGTCATCCCCACCCAGCACCGCCAGCACACACGGAGCAAAGCTGAGGCTCGGCTCTCAGTAGAGCTCTCGGCTGAGAAGGCCGACTCGGGTGTTGCTGAGATGTCCTCAGGGGCCGTGAACGACCGGATCACGCAGCTGAACCCCCGAGACATGGCCCCACGCGGGCCAGGGACCTCCGCTGCGCTGCCTCCTCCACCCCTCAAGTATGGTTTTTTTTTTTTTTTTTTTTTGCAGTACCAGAGATCAAACTCAGGACCTTGTGCTGCCAGGAAAGCTCTTATGTCACTGAGCTAAATCCCCAGCTCCCCAGCCTCCGTTTTTCTTTCTTTGTTTTTTGTTTGTTTGTTTGTTTATTTGTTTGGGTTTTTTTGGCATTACCAGGGATCGAACTCGAGACCTTGCACTTGCCAGGCAAGCGCTTATTCCACTGAGCTGTATCCCCAGCCCCCAATCCTTGAATCTCCGCCCGCCAGCGGTGATCCTTGGCCTGCCTCATCTCAGAGCAGGGCCTGCTGAAGGATCAGCAAGGTTAGGTCTTCGCAGTGTCACAGATTCTAAGGGCAGAGCTCAGGGATCCCCCGGGTCTGTCTGGTTCCAGAGTCTCGTCTCATCCCCTAAATGCTTCGCTCGCCAACCACATCATTTGCTTATTTCTTGTTTCCTCCAACTGTCTTGGGGGTTGGGGGAGTCTGTACCTGCTTGTGTCCTCTCTCAGAGCTGTCACCAAGGCTGGGAGGAATTGGGAGCTCCCAAGAACATAACCTCAAAGCCCCTTGAAAATACCACACACCTGGCAAGCCAGATGTGGTGCTGCACACCTTGTAATCCCAGTCCTGCAAAGCTGAGGCAGGAGGATCTCTGGGAGTTCAAAGCCCACCTGAGCTACATAGTGAAACCCTGTCTCAAAAAATAAATAAGTAAATAAAAAGCAACCACAAACCTACTTTTCAATCTACCTATTTTCTCCAGCTACAAATTACTCTGCACAGTGAAGATGACTGACAAGACATCCCGCTTCAAGGCTGCTACGGCCTAGACGAGGGTCGCAAATACAGATGTCTGCTGGGCTGGGCTGTTCACATCGGCAAGTGCAGCGGCCGGAGGAGAAAACCGAGGTGGCTTCCAGGGAGGCCCAGCTTGCCTCTGCCTGGACCAGTGATTGCTGCCCCCCAACTATAAATTCGTATTTTATATGACTTTTATGTTTTTTACGTAAAACAGATCTGTGGGCCGAACAAAACTTGTCTGCAGAGCGGATTCCGCTCGCAGGCTGCCAGGGTGAGGACAAAGAGAAGCCAGAACCAGGGCCGCAGCCTCCGCGCATCAGTACCCTCTGAGGAGCGGGATCCCTCTGCCCAAGCATCGGAGGACGCAAGAAGCCCCTCCTTCTAAACAGGGTCGGCTGCGCCTCCAAGGGGAGGCGCAGGGGTCAAACCTGGGCAGCTGGAAGGGACAGGAGGATCGACCTCTAGTGACACTGTACTTGGACTTGGGGCTTTTGTTTTATTCTCTTTTCTTCTTTCCCTTTTTTAGATTTTTTTATTTGTTTGTTCGCTTGTTTTTGTGAGGACAAGGTCTCGCTGTGTAGCCCAGGCTGGCCTCGACCTCACGGCGATTCTCCTGCCTCAGCCTCGCAAGTGCTAGGATGACAGAAGTACACCCCAACGCCCGGCTGTTTTGTTTTCTTATAATAAACAGATAAATGCTGTAATGGGATCTAGAGTCCTCCGAGCTAGGAGCGCTTTGTGTTTTTCCAGTGAACACTAAGAAGGCGTACAGATATGGAGGGGGGCTTGTCAGGTCCCTAAGCGAGAGGAGACGTGAAGGCCCAGGCGCCGTCACTCCTGTGCAGGGCACGAAGCCCGGGAGGACATCGGAGTCTTGGAAGGTGGCCAGCAGAGGCCCGGCCTAATTCGGGAGATGAAGGGGTTGTCTTGGGCGGACAGGCGCGGGGCTTAACATGCTTGGGTGCTCAGATAAGGCGGGAGCCTGCTATTGATAGACCCGGGCGGCTGCACTGCCTGGTGAGGCTCAGGCTCGGGGCCAGCTCAGAGCCTGCGGACGCGGTGGCCGGGACGCCACTGGCGCCTCCCTTCTCATCTCAGCATCCCCGACCCAGCCACGTTTGGGCAAGAAACTGTTTCGTCCTTTACTGAAATTGTTTCTCATCCCGTGTTTCAGGGAATACTCTCTCCTGTGACTCGTCCTTCATGCAAGTGCTACATGTAAAGAACAATTATCATAATACAGTTTGTAATGGGTAGAAAGAAACATCATTGCACGTGCAAAGGAGGGCGGGAGAGAGGGAGAAAGAGAGAGAGAGAGAGAGAGAGAGAGAGAGAGAGAGGGAGAGAGGTCATTTAGTTGCTCCCCAGCCGTTACAGCCCTACTAAAATTTTACAAGTTCATAAACCCTTCACCACCCGCACCACCTGTGCTGTTTCCCACAGGACACTCCATTCATTCATGGCGGGAAGGCCTGGTGGACCCGAGAATGCTGGTAATGACTTTGCAGAGTCCTTCTTAGAACTTTATTTACTCCGTAAGCTGCTCCCTTTTGGATTTTGGCTTTTACTTTGAATCCTAGACCTCTGCTTTTTCATCATTTAGTTAAAAATGCGAAAGCTTCCACAGAATTTGCATGGGGAAACTTGTTAAATAACACTGGAAGGTTATTTAACAGGTTTACCAACTGTGATTATCTCTGACAGATACAAATTTGAGGTGTGGGGGGCGGGGCAGTAAGGGAGGGGGGCTAAGGAACAGGACATTACATATGGGTAGAACACCCACAAGACCATAACAGGGTTTTTTTTATTTGGGGGGGTTTTCTTGTTGCTGTTGTTTGAGACAGGGTTTCACTATATAGTTCAGGCTGGCCTTGAACTCACTTTGTAGCTAGAGCCTCCTGAGTGCTGGGATCACAGGCATGTGCCACCACACCCGACAAATATGACGATTATGTGTTATGCAAATGTGCACCACTAAGAACTTCAATGCTCAACACACAGAACATTCAGGTTGGAAGGCAGAGGCTCAGAGTCCCTCACTCACAAGCTGAGCACACAGGGATGAGCTCACCGGGAGAGAGCAGAGGCAGAATCAGGCCCAGGAAGTGGGGAGAGCCCCATGTGCTCCCTCCACCTCGGGGCCCCTTTCAAAGTGGGTCCTCTCACCCGAGGTCTTGGGGGCTTTTGTTCACACACCTTCTACGGAGGTCCAACCACTGCATCCCTCCTGCTTTGGACTGTGGAGGTCCCGCCAGGCCCAGGGGAGTGGGAGAAAGGTTAGAGGTCAGGAGGGTGGGGCCATCCTGGCAGCATGGACACCCCCGAAGAAGAGATGCCGGAGCTTGCTTCACTCCTCTCTGCCACACGAGGACACGGTGGGCCAGGGAGAGTCCCCTCGCCAGAACCTGGTCGTGATACCACCTGGCAGGGTTTAGACCTGAATGTCCCCACAGTCCCAAGCATGCAGAAGGTGGCGGGGTCACGGGCTCTGTACCCACCAGTGGATTCCTGTGTGGATGAGCTCACAGCTGACTACATTTTTGGGAGGTGACGGTCACCAGGGGCGCGACCTGGAAGGCTGCATTCCTGTCCCCTAGCTTCTCCCTCCCTCCTGTGCTCCCTGCTGCTCCTTCCTGGCTGCCGTGGGGTGAGAACCTCTCCCCCTCCCTTCCCTTCTGCCAGGCCATTTCTACCTCGGAGTCAGTGGCCGTGGACTGAGCCCTCTAAAATCATAAGCTGAAATAACCCTTAGCCTCCAGAACTAAGCAACATAAACTTCTGCTCTTGTGAGTCACCCAATATGTGGTATTTTGGTTTTAGCAGCCCAGGCTGACTAGAAACGCCTTTCAAAATTTCTTTTTTGGGTCATTTTTACACCTTGCCAAACTGATATTTAAGTTTTCTATCATAAGTTTAAATCATGGCAAAAATTGTAATCTGTTGTATTTAGTAAAAGATATTAAAAATAAAACTATACCTACTTTGAATAAAAGTAGGAATAAAAGGGCCATAATGATGTCTGCCCACCACAAAATATCGAAGGCTAGAAACAAACTCTTCAGCCACAGGAAATAACTTTATTCTCTTCTGTCCTGAGTGAATATTTTTGTCCTATTGAACTCACAGGGTTCTGTTCCCATTTAATATAATTTTTGCCTTAAACATTTTAAAGTTTTCTCACCACAAATTTCTGTCTCAAAAGATACATAAATTGAAATTTTAAAAAACTTTCTCCATGACCTCCAGGCTTTAAAGTATTTTCAAAGGTGTTTAAAATTAAGTATACAGTTGGTTTAAGTAACCTAAAAGATAATAGTAACCAACAGATGATCGGTAAGTATAAAATAATACTTCACTGGAAATATGTCTGTGAGGAAGAATGGCTGGGTGTTATTTATTGTCAGAAAGAGACATAGTTCACCATCAACATCAGATGGAATAGATTTTATTTCAAAAATTGCTTCAAGGAACAAAGAAGGAAATTGTATATTAGAAAAGGCACAACAATTATGAACGCAAATTCAGCAATATTGACCACGGAGCTTCCAGAATATATGAAGCAAACACTGAAGGACTGCAAGACCCCACTCTCAATAATGAAAGAAACAGACCCAGGCATGGCAGTGCACACCTGTCATCCCAGCACTTGGGAGGCTGGGGCAGGAGGATTGCTGAGTTTGAGGCCAGCCTGGGCTACATAGTGAGTTCAAGACCAGCCCAAACTACATAGGGAAACCCTGTCTCAAAAAATCAAAGGGGGAAAAAAAACACAGATCTATAAAGGAAGAGAAGTCTTGAACACTGTCATGAGCCAACCAGATCCGTCAGATATAAATGAAATGTCCACATAAGATTGACGTTGATCTCAGGGCACAGTGAGGCTCTTCAGCGGCCTGTAGTTTCAGTCAGAAGCAAATCTTAATGCATCTTTATTTTTTATTTTGGTACCAGGAATCGAACTCAGGACCTTGCACTTGCCAGGTAGGAGCTTATGCCACTGAGCAATATATTCCCAGCCCTTAATGCATCCTTAAATGTCTGAACTACACACTTCTGCTCTCCGTCCCATGGAGCGAAGCTGGAAAAGCACGCACAAGGAGGCAGAAATTTAAAACACACCTTTAAACAACCCATGGGCTAGGAAGACAGTAGAAGAAACAGAAAATACGGCCCCACAGCTGGGAGATCCAGGGCAAGCCCAGCTAAGAGGAGAATTCGTGACCATGAACACCTCCATTAAAACAGAATAAAGAAAGCCAGGAAAACCCTAAAACAGTGCCTCTGGAAGAACTAGAAAAAGAAGAAAACAGCTCCGAAGCGAGAGGAAGGAGGGGAAATAAAGCTTAAGACAATGAAATGAAGAACAGAAAAGCGTAGCATCTGGGAGGCGACATTTGGTCCCATGGAAAACATCGGCAAAGCTGACAGCGCCTCAGCTACATGACAGAGAGGAGGGAAGAGAGGCACCCACCGCAGGAGTCAACAAAGGAAGTGGACACGGTGCAGACCGCCTCACGCCCGCCCAAGCGACGGCAGGAGAGGGAGCCTTGTACGGTGGTCCGCCCGCGTGCACACCCTGAGCTTCTGAGGCGACGCCACACGCTGCGGGGCGCAGGAACAGCACTCTCCACTGCATCCCTGCACGCCAGCGGGAGCAGGGTCACGGAGGTGAGCAGAGCAATTCCGTTTCCAGTGCGGCCAGCATGATGGTTCGTGTCTAGATGCACCGCCCCCAAGCCTCGTGCACTTTTACATGGGGCTGGAGTCTGTGACTGACTCGCGGTCTTAAGAAAACCAACCAAACAAACAAACAAATAAAATAAGTTAGCAAAGACTTAAGCGAGAAGAAAGACATCTGTGTCCACAGATTAGAAGACGTGGCATTGTTGCCGTGGCTGCAGACTTAATCTTTGTCCAGTGGCCACGGGATTTCCAAAGAAATGGAGAAACAGATCCTCCACTTCGCGTGGGGTTTCGCGGGACCTCGGAGAGCCACCATGATGTGGTAAAAGAACAAAGTCGCAGGATCTAAATTCTTACTTCTCAATTCTTATTACAAATCTACAGCAATAGAACAGGCTGCGAGGCTGGCAGAAGGCCGGACCTGCAGGCCTGTGGATGCAAAGCTCAAGATTCGAAAGCACCCTTGGGTCGGTGGCCGGTCCGTCGGTCCGCGTCCGTGCCTAGCACAGCTCCGGGAGGGAGGGCTCCTCCGCGAGGCGTGCAGAGAAACTGCATCCGCATGTGAGGCGTGAATCCGGACCCCAGCCTCCTACGTGTACTAAATACGCTCAAAACCCATCTACAGTCTAAATATAAAGGCCGCAACTATAAAACCTTCAGAGGAGACATAGGAGTAACTCTTCAGGACCTTGGCTTGGGCCATGGACGCTTAGATATGGTACACAAAGCGTAAGCAGCACAATTTAAAAAATAGGTTAATAGGACCTCACAAAATTGAAAATTTTTATGTATAAAACGATCTCATTAAGAAAGTGAGAGCTGGGCGTGGTAGTGCACACCTATAATCCCAGCACTTGGGAGGCTGAGGCAGAAGGATCACTGCAAGTTCAAGGCTGGCCTGGGCTACAAAGTGAGTTCAAGGCCAGCCTGAGCTACACAGGGAGACTGTGTCAAAAAACGAAAAAAGGAAAGGAAGAAAGGGAAGGAAGGAAGGAAGAGGACATTTCCTAGGTCCTTTTGTAGCCACAGTGGCCCTCTTATCAAGCCTGCCCTGTGGGTTGCAACAGGGCTAAGGTACAGGGCTTCAAAGCAGACTGTTTAAAATGGAGAAAGGGAATTATATTCTCCCTCTTTCCCTCTTTTTCTGCCGCCATAAATAGCCAGAAGCCCCCGGCGGCCTGGGAGCCGCTCCATGGATGGTAGAAGACGGAGACCCTGAACGGCCCGCTAGGGAATTAGCTTTATGTGAGCAGCAAATGCTTTTATCTGGATTCGACTGTTGCTGTCTTGCAGTTTTGGGTTAAAGTTGACCAAATCTCTTTGCACCTTTAATACACAAGAGGAAAATTCCAAAAGCTCACTTAACAAAAAAAGAAAAAAAGAAAAGCTGCTGTGGGCCATTTCTCCCCTCCTTATGCGAATGTACAATTTCGCAGTCACATCCAATATGCCATGTAGCCATTTATGTTGGAGTCTGTCCTTCCAAGAATATTTTCTCTTCATAATCAAGCCCTTCATGACCGAAAGCTCCCTGGCCATGAAATACCTTCTCCGTGGGGCGCAGTATTCCCTGGCACGCATTCCCTGCGGTAAAACGATCGGTGTATTAAAGACCCAGGGGGCTGTTCAGAGGCCAAAGATGGCACGGCACCTCCTTGTGGCATGCGTGCCATCTGCCGTCACGCTGGACATTCCTCTGCAACACGACACTGTGCCCTTTTGGCCCTTTTCTGTGTGGCATTCAGCACGCTGGGAATGCCGGGAGAGTGATTCTTTTTTGGAGGCCTCCTGGAGTCTCACAATGCTAAAGCCAGAAGGGGCCTCCGAGATTACTTTCTAAACCTCTTATTTTACGCACAAAAAAGCTGAAGCCCCGTAACTCAGCTGGTTAATCATAGGCCAAAAATAGATTCTAGTTTCTTTCTTTCTTTTTCTTTTTTCTTGAGACAATGTCTCACGCTGTAGTTCAGGCTGCCTCAAACTCGCAGCGACCTTCCTGCCTCAGCCTCCTGAGTGCTGGGCTTCTAGGCATGCACCGCCACGCCCGGCTGAAGATTCTTTAACTTATTTCATCTATTAATTGGCAGGATCAGAAAGACCATGTTATTTTTTTCCGGGCCACGTCTAACTTTGTATTACATAAGACCCGTGTTCTGGTTGACATTAACCGGTCAGCGTCTCAAAGCTGGAGAATCTGCTCAGCAGCGGGAGAGAGAGGGCTCCTCTGCCCACGCGGCCTGGCCGCCCCTCCTGGCCCGCATAGCTCGGGCATGAGGTGATGAGGCTCTAAGTCGAGTTTCCATCCTTGCCTGAGACGCCGGCCTGGCACAGAGTCAGGAGCTAAGTCTGACCAGCTGCGCTCGGGGGCGCGAGGGAAATGAAACACGACGGCGGATCCGTCCCTGGAAGACGCCGCGAGAGGCCCGCACAGCCCGCAGCGCGCGGAGGCGCCGGCGTCACGCAGGCTGACAACGGCCTCGCCGCTCCCCGCTCGGCCCGGGAGCTCCAGCCTGCGCTCTGTCCCGGAGCTGCGGCAGGGGCCGCCCCCGGGTCCAGCCGCGTGGCCACCTGCCACCCTGCGTCAGAGCCACGGCTGCTGCCCCCGCGGCGCCCGCACACGTGTGAGCTGCGCTCCCGCGGCTTCTGAATCGGCCGCAAAGCTGGACAACGGGGCCGCTTTCGATCCCAGAGCCTTTTCCTCGCTGCCGCAAAATCCCATATCCACGAGCAGCCGCTCCTAATGCCACTTCCTCAGCCCCCGCGGCCGCTAATCTGCCCCTGACGCTCGGCCGGCCGGTTCCAGAGTCCTCCGCGCGGAGCTGGGCGGCGCCGCGCGTCGCGTCGGTGTCCCCGCGGGGGTCCGGCTTCGATCCCCAGCGTCAGCTTCATTCCCGGTCCGCTAGGGGTCCCGGCTTGGCTCGTTCACGTTTGGCCTGTGATCGTTAAAAGGTGCTTTTTGGAAACAGACAAATGCTCCGCAGGCGCCGCCTGATCCTTTTGGCAAAGACAGTGAAACAAGGAACCCCACGGAGAGTCTTGGCCTCTGTGGACATTGCTGTGCCGGTAAAATGTAGCACTTTCAAACCGAAATAACCAAGGGTCCACGACCAGGGCAAGTTCAGAGGACGTGAAATGACCCTCGGAGCAGAGATGTCTGTTTCTGATCTCAGCGTCAGGGCGTAGATCAGCCTGCGAGGATTTTGACTTTTTTTTTTTTTTTTTTATTACCCACAAACTGTGTGAGGAGCTGGGCCCCTGAGAGGGGGCCGCGTTTGGAAAGTCGAGGTGCTGGCAGCGCCGTCTGTGAGCAGGACGAGATTCCTTGCGGCGGGCGAGGCCAGCGCAGGCGACAGATGTGGCCGGAGCATCCTCAAGGGAGGAGGGGCGGGGCCGCGTGATTGACGTGCGGGGCCCCATAAAAGCCCGCTAGCCTCGCAGCCGCTGTCACACTGACCTGCGCTGCTCTCTGTGCCCCGGGGGCCTCCGTCCACCCGCGCCCGAGGGGAGGAAGCTGACCGCGGTCATGCCAGAGCCCACTAAGAAAGAGGGTAAGACCCGCCCCCAGAGTTCTGTCCTTTTCAGTCAAGCGCGCTTGTTCTACTCTTCATTTTCAAGCAGGTATCCGATTTCTTACATAGATGATGAGATCGTAGAGTCGCTGTGTTACTGTACAGCGGAGAAAAAACGAGGATATGATAAAAGCATCTCAAGACGATAGCCTGTCAAGGGATATTGACTTCAGTGATTAACTGAAAATGTCCTCTTTCGACAGCAGGGGCCCCGCAGGGAGTCCGTTCAAGGTGCTGGCTGCGCCTCCGAAGCAGCTTTAATGTCAGTCTTAGGTTTGATGTGAAACTTTTCACTCGTATTCGCAATATGTGGAAGATGGGGCTGGGGACACTTTCCCAAATGGTTACTAACTTTTATCAAGACTTCAGAAAAGAATTTGTGATGTTATTTCCAGAGTTGCTGTATTTTTTTTCTTGGTAAGACATTTAAGATACACAGATCAAAGGTATTATTTGCTTTCACTGGCACTTTTAGAGTTTTGTTGTTGAATCCTTGCATGAAAAGATGTTTCTGATAGCTCACGTCTCTCCTGAGATTTATTGTGTATAGTTTCACACTGCGCAGCCTTGGTAAAATAGTAAAACTGAAAAGATAAGAATATTCTTCAGCGGAAGAAATGTTTCCTCCAGTTAAATTTCTTTCTATTAAAAAAAAACAATGCTTTAAAAACTACTAATTAATAATGAAAACCACTGGAATTAGTGACCATGGAAAAATAAAAAGTACCCATCGCATAAGAGCATTGACTTTCATTTCTAGTGCAAATATTTTTTAAAATATCATTTCGCTCACAACCATCTGCACTGTGTTCCTGAATCTTTCTTCTCCATTGCTGCAAATAAAAGCACACACACGAGATGAAAAGCCCAGAAGGGAACATAAAAGTAATCTTTAGCTTTTTCATTTCTTTTGTCTCTTAAAAATGCTTTCAACCATTATTTCCCACAGCCTTGACCAAGCTCCCACACATTGAACCCCAAGTGGAAATACTAACCAAACGCTCAGAAGCCTTTTAAATCTATTTTCTTTATGTCATTAAGTGCGCGGTGGTGACAGGCCACGGTGATCAGTTTACAGGTCGCCTTCTTTAGTGGCGGGATCACTGAGGAGTGAAATCGGCCACCAGAAATAACCACACCAAATGCATGTATTAATATGGGAACCTAATCCCAGCCTGGGCAGCGAGGCCAAGCCCTGCCAAAGTGTCTTATTTGTAATGCAAATGATTTACATGTGTATTAAGTGTCCTTTTTATTTGATCTGTCACTTGACTCTGCTCTCCAGTGCTCATCAGGACGACCACTTGCATTCTGTGTTTCCTAGCTGACAGCAGAATATTCTTTTAATTATCCTGGACTTAGTGGATGAATGTGCGTGTGTGTGTATGTGTTTGAAGGCACAGTTGGAATGGCCAGTGTTGGAAAGGGTTGAGTAAGACTCTCTCAGATGTAAATGGACTCAGTAAGGTGAGTGGAGAGAGATGCAGGATTTTATCCCTGTACATAAAAAGGTCTTTCAATGTGCATCCCCCTTGGCCCCAAAATTCCAATCTGGGAAACTATTCCATGGGAATAAGAGCATTTCGCAGAGCTGTTTTGTAGGGATGGTTATCCCAGTACTCCTGCTAATAGTAAGAAATTGGAGACAGCTCCCTACCTTCCACATCCTAGGGAGTGATTAGTAAATAAATTGTGTTACAGCCAGAGCGCAGAACACCACGAAGTCGTGAACAGCGTGCTATCGACGGCTGTTTAGCCAAGCAGAGAGATGAGCGTTGTAATCATTAGGAAAATGGGCAGAAACGTGTTCTCAAGAACATGTTGAGGGCTCATTTATTAAAAAAAAAAAAAAGTTTAAGCATCCACAAAAAGAGAAAGGAAGCCCAGTGGAGCCAGGCGTGGTGGCACATGCATGTTACCCCAGTAATTGGAAGGCTGAGGCAGAAGGATCTCTGTGAGTGGGAGGCCAGCCTGAGCTACGTAGTGACTTCAAGGCCAGCCTCAGCTGTACAGCGAGAACTTGTCTCAAAAAAATAGGTCTCCCATGCTCAAATGTATTTTTCTTTTCGAATAAATCTGCACGTGTCCTAGGTCTCCGTGACCTTCCCTGGCTTTAAAAGCGCGGTTGATATGCTGTGTAGGAGTCCCCACCCCCAGCACCGTAATTTTATACCCACAGATTCTTCAGTTAGTTTAAATTTGGATGATGGGAAGTAGGCACCAAAAAAAAAAGAGAGAGAAAGAGAGAGATCTCCTGATTGATCTAAAATCCACCGAGGAAGTCCAGAGGTTGTTTGTTCCCTTCCCAGCAGAACCGATTTTTAAAGGAACAGCACCTGGGAGAGTTCTGCTTTGTGAGATCGCTGCCTCCTCTCCTTGTCGGACGCAGGGACTCAGGAGCCGGCAGCTCTGACCCTATCAGAAATGGTCCCTCGAGTCTTCTCCTCACACCAGCGTTGGTCCCTCCAAGAGCACCCCAGGAGTAAAACCTGCCAAAGACCAGCTCCTTCCCTCCCTGAACAGTTTCCGCAGCCCCAACAGAACATTATTTTTATTTATTTGGTTCTTTGGCTTTTTGAGACAGGGTCTCACTATGCAGCCCAGGCTAGATGCAAACTTTCAGGGAGCCTCCTGCCTCAGCCTCCTGAGTGCCATCTGGCTTTCTCTACAGAACATCTTAATGTTCCTTTCCACTGGGAAAGCCATAAGATTTTGCTAAAAGTCATTTTTTTTTTCAGTACTGGGCATTGAACCCAAGGCCTTAGCACTGAACTATATACCAAGCCCCTTTTTTTGGTTTATTTTGAGGCATGGTCTCTCTAAACCGGTAAGCTGTCCAGATTGGGTGCTGACTTGGTAATCCTCGTGCCTCAGCCTCGTGGAGTGCAAAGATCACAGGCCTGTGCCATGATACCTGCATTATCATGAATATCAAGAGGCTCCATGGACTGCCTGGGCTCTCCTGGGACCCGGGAGGGTCTGGCAACTTTCTCAGAGACAGTTTTCAGCTCCAGAAGGTGCAAAAGATGTCACACACACACACACACACACACACACACACACACACACACCGCCCCCAGGCCTGCACACACACACACACACACACACACACACCCAGGCCTGTGGTGGCCTGCTTCCTAGAGCAAGGAGAGGAGGGGCAGGGTGTAACCTGAGCCCCTGCGGGAAGTCCAGTGGAAGTGATCCATCAACAGCCTGTGTGAGAGCCTTCAAACCCGTGTCTCTGGGACCCTTTTGGGAAAAAGCAGCCATTATTTTTAAGGAGTAGCTGCTTCCTGTTCTCTTGTCTACCTTCATCAATGATGTACCTATTTTTAGCAGGACTACAATTAAATGAACCCTTTACTTACCACACAACTGGCCTCTCCATAGAACAACAATTAAATTATTCTGGCAAAATAGTAACAGATAGGGGGCTGGGGATATAGCTCAGTGGAATAAGCGCCTGCCTAGCTAAGTAACAGACAACTCATGAAACTTTAGCTTTGTGGAAATCTCCCAGAATGCCTTGCTGAGACATTTATTTACAAGTCAACTAGTAATTGAGCACTTAGCATGTGCTCATCACTGGGATCTCAGGGATATAGGCAGCATAGCCTCTGTTCCAAATGTCCTTAGTTTCCTTAGCCTAATGTTTAAATAAATTCCAATAAAAAAACAAAACAAAACAAAAGCCAAGTGTGGTGGTGCACGCCTGTAATCCCATCACTCTGGAGGCTGAGGCCAAAGGATCATTGGGAGTGTGAGACCAGCTTGGGCTACAGAGTGAGCTCAAGGCCAGCCTGAGCTGCACAGTGAGACCCTGTCTCAAAAGGAAAAGGAAAAAAAGAAAGAAAAGAAACAAAACTTTATTACCACAAAATTAGAACATTTCAATGGCTATTTTTCCATATAGTAAGATCTCTATCTGTTCAAATATACTATAAATGGCTCTGAAACCCACAAAAGGATCTCTTCAGAATTCTTCTCTGTAGTATATAATGAGGAAACCCATTCTTTAACACCCTTAGACTATTGTTAGCTGTCAGAGCCTAGAGAATCCAGAAAACTTCCCTTCTCAAACCCTAAATTGTGGCCTAACCGTGAATTTCACCTTGCTGTGTGACATCTCTGATCCAGTTCTGTCCTTAGTACCTAACTCATCAGAAAGGTTCAGTGGTTGGGTCCTCCTCAGGGCACAGATCTCATTCGTAAATCCTTGGCGAATCTCTGTAGATCTCTTACCTCTCAGGTAAGACTTCTCAAAAATTCACACATGGGGTAAAACACAGGCTCCTCAATGTCAGTACTTTTAAGATACCAAATTCAAGACTTCAGATATCACGGCTGAGGTATTGTGGCTGCCAATCCCTCTGCTAGGCCAGCACCCACTGCCTGTTGCGTCTGCCTTGGTGTTAGGTGGAAATGTGGTCAAGATCAGCTTTGTGCAGTTCAGGAGTGTTTTTCTCTTTCTCGTCTTGCTTTCTGGGTCCCTGGAGACTTTATTCCGTCTAAAGTTGAACTGAGCCAGAACACCTGAGTGGAGAGTGGCGTGGATCACCCCTTACCTACTTCCAAGCATCGCCTGGGGCTTAGTCACCGTCAGGAAAGGAGCCACAAGAGGCGACGGGAGCCTGGCTCTCAAGTTCGATCTTTGACCTTCAGGGTCCACCTCTGTGAGTCCAGATGACCTGCTTCACACAGCAAAATCAGTATTTCTGGAAAGTCACCATACCTCTAATCAAGCCAAAAATATGGAGAATGTTTAAAAATGTGTTACAGTAAAAGACAGAGTGCCATTAATTCCCCTCAAAACCCTCCCCCTCACTTCAAACACACTCATCCCGTATTTGTGCTGCTTTCTGCAGCAGCTCTGAAGTCTTCTTTCCTAAGCATCTTTCCTTGCACTGTCCTGGCTGCTTCAATGTCTTGAATTTTTGTGGTCATTTTGACCTTGGGGAGGAACCACAGTCACACAGCACCAGGTTCCAGGGTATCAGGTGGAGGAGGACACAGTGTCTTTACAGCCTCGGCTTCCTTTGGGTGGTGCTCAGCAGCAGCAGCAGCATTTGCAGTGTTTTTCATCACAGCTTATAAAGACACTCATGAAAGAGGACGTCCAGAACTGCTGCAGAAAGCAGCAAGAACCATAGGATGAGTGTCTTTGAAGTGAGTAGGAGGATTTTGATGGGAAATTAATGGCACCGTTTCTTGCAGGAATAATTTTTAAAATTTAAACGTTCACCGTATATTTCAATCACTGCATGCGTGTACACCTCTGTATCTGTGTGTCTAAAAGATGACCTTTGCCTCCAACTGGGAAAGTCCGTCACTTGTAGGAGGTAAAGGAAACGGTGAGGGAAAGCATGCAGTTGCTCAGGGGTAGCTCTTCCTCCCCGATTGACTGGGTCCTCTGCACCAACCTGAGGAGGGGGTGAGAAACGGAGTTCCGGGAACACAAGCCACTGATCCCCTCCTTGGAGACGCCGCCCAGGGCTGAGCCCTCGCGGGGAGCTGGCGCAGGAACCCTGCCGGGCTTAGTCCTTGGCAGGGTCTCTCTTTTCTCAGTAGCTGCTTTCATGACAGTCCGCCTGCACCTGTTAGGAAGATAAATAAAGGGCCAGCCAATTCTTTCCTCTCCAGTGTCCTAAATATATCGCTTTAAAAAAAACTCTGGAAAAACAAGAACCCCTGCCTCTCCAGCAGGTCCAAAGAAGTCTCCCTCTTGTTCTCATGCCTCTCTGACAGCGGGCGAAGCCAAGGGCAAGGTGTCAGGAAGGGTCAAAGGCGAGGCCAGGCTCCCAGTTGCCCCTGGGGACCAAGCACTTGGAACCCTACATCTCCTCAGGGGCTGGCTTTGCTTAACGGTGAGGCACGACCTTGAAGGGCTCAGGAGCTGCACGTGCAGTTCATTAGCAGTTCCTTATTAAAAGCAATTTCACCGTTTGATTCTGCAACACTCAAGTTGGAATAAACTACCCAGCCTAGAATGGCTTTTTAAAAATGCCTAGGCACAAAGACAATTAGATAAATGGTCTCTTTACAAGCTTGAATGAAGCCAGGCGTGGTGGTACTTGCCTATAATCAATCCCAGTACAAATCCCATAAGGTGGAGGCAGAGGCAGGAGGATCACTGTGAGTTCGAGAACAGCCTAGGCTACAATGTGAGCTCAAGGTCAGCCTGAACTGCATAGTGAGACCCTGTAAGACCAAAAAAATTAAAATAAAATAAAATAAATAAAAATAAAAGCTTGAATGAGCCATGTGTGGTGGCATACACCTGTCATCCCAGCACTCAGGAGGCTGAGGCAGGAGGATCACTTTGAGTACAAGGCCTGGGCCACACAGTGAGTTCAAGGCCACCTTGAGCTACATAGCAAGACCTTGTCTCAAAAAAAAAGCAAAAAATCTTCAATGAATGTGAAATGATATTTGTACAATACTTTTATAAACAAACTTATTCTTTTAAATTTTAGAGAGTTGTTGAGAGGAGGCTATTGGGAAATTATTACTAATTTTTCTCTTTAGCCATAGAAATATCTTTGGAGATTTTCTTAAAATTGTATGATTGTTTTATTGTTTTATTGAAGGTGTATTTTACAGCCCTTGTGACACCTAGAGAAGAGTTTTTATTATTATGAATAATTACTATTTTTATCAGCACGTCTCCCTAGTTAGCCTGTGACACCTATATTAAGTGTCCGCCAGAGGCCCTTTGGAGGCTAGTAACTTCTGTAGTAATTCTAGACCTGATCTCTAGACATACTTGGGTGTGTTAGATAATAAATCGCAGGCTTAAAATTCTAGCAATCAAAAATAAGTAGAAAATTATAATTTAGTTGGTGTACCCCACGGGATGTGGTCATGCTTTCCTTATTTATTTTTCCACATGAATCTTTTTGTTGTTTTTGTTTTCTGAGACAGGGTCTCACTATATAACCCCAGCTGGCCTTAAACTCACAGCAATCTTCCTGCCTCAGTCTCCCCAGTGCTGGGATTACCAGTGTGCACCATCACGCCCATGTCGATTTTTGACAGAACAGATGTCTTTTCTGGATTCCTTGCTTGGTTCAGACTCCTGGGAAAACTCAATAGACACATAGAAAAGCAGTGGCTGAATGATATTCTTCCCAGTCGCTATTGTCATTCAGGAATCATTTCCTAAAGTTTGAGAACACAGTGATGATGGAAGGTAAGGCTGTGAAAAGCAGACACATTTTACCCAGGGGCCTCTAATTTCCTAGCTAATCCTACGAATTACTTCGTAGCAGAGAGGACAGGGCTTCTGTCCACAGCTTTTCACCAAGGGTCCATTCTGGGTGGTCACGTTCAACTTTAGTTTCCAGTTTATTTGGATAGCCCCGCAGACAGACGGACAGACAGACAGCCAAGATGCAGGACGTTCCCAGTCAAGGGGCAGAAGAACATTCATGGGCTTCTCTGAGTTTCCAGAGTAAAGATTTTATCTCATCAGATTGGGTGGTGGATGGGTTGATTGGGCAGAAGTGAACGCTGGGACTTTTCAATTGCAGGCTTATTTCTTTCTCTAAAATGCAGGCCCCGAAATCCGACCATAATCTTGTGTTATGCCTTTCAAGTTTAAATCCACTGGGGTAAGACTTAGCCCTTTCCACTCTCTTAGGCTGCTTTTATAGGCCGCTGTGGTGAGCAGTGCCGTGTCTAAAATTACCGTTAAGAAGTCTGGTGTTAGATCTTGTAATTTGGTTTCATCTAGTTTTTTACTTGTATTTATCTATTTAGGCTAAACATATTTCTTCTCCAAAATCATCTAAAACTTTCTCCCGATGGCCTCAAATCTCTTCTTACATCTGAGGAATTCTTTACTGTATCAATAATACCCTTTGCCTTCTGTAAAATTTTTCTTAGAACTAAAAGTTCAGCTATGTGTACAACTGGACATTTTGTTTTATTTTATTTATTTAGTCTTTTTGAGACACGGTCTCACTATGCAGTCAGGCTGGCCTTGAGCTCACTTTGTAGCCCAGGCTGGTCTTGAACTTGCAACAATCCTGCTGCCTCAGCCTCCCGAGTGCTGGGATTACAGACATGCACCACCAGGCTGGGCCTAAATTGGACATTTTAATGTCTCATGTTTTGAGTTAGATGTCTTTAAGATTGCTCCACATATGGTACGTATTTTGACTTTTTCTTTATGTGTATTAAGTAATGTTCATTGTTAAACATGATGACACAGACAGTTTACTGTATACCATTCGGGGAACATTCTAGACAGTTCCCAACCCAGCTGCACCATTTGCCGAGGTACTTAGGATTTGTATGCCTCCTTTTTCTCATGTAAAATGTGATTAAATCTATATCTTATTGCCAGGCGTGGTGGCGCACACCTGTAATCTCAGCACTTGGGAGGCTGAGGCAGGAGGATCACCATGAGTTCGAGGACAGACTGGGCTAAATAGCAACTTCAAGGCCAGCATGGACTACATAGTGAGACGCTGTCTCAGACAGAACAAAACCAAACAATCCCTACATTTTATTTCCTCTGTCTTTGTAAAAACTAAAATGAGTGAAGTGCTCACAACTGGAGTAAGATATAGCAAGACTGAAAGCATTTTCCCTTGGAAGCAGGCAACTAAGAAATCTTGCCTGACTAGGTGTTAATGTCTCCCACTCACTGTAGAAAGTGACAAGGCAGAAGTCATATTTACAGTGTTTCTCCAAAGCTGTTACTGTTGCGACCATGATGGTACCCAGCGCCAGCGGGACTTCTTAGCTGTCACCTTGGAAGCTCAGAGCACGTTCCCAACCTGGAAACCTGGCTGGCCAGCCCAGCTGGGGTCTCCAGTTTTCCCCCAGGAGCACAACTGGCTGCCCTGCCGAGAGGAAAGAGTCATCCTGAGCACTGTCACCGAGTCGCCCGTCACTGTCACGTCACTGTCACTGCCCTGGGGCTCGTAAGGTTTGGAGGTGGAGACATTTGGACCTCTCTCTCCCCAGGGGAGCCTTTGTCTGGGGGTCTCCAGGCTCAGGATATCACTGGGCAGCACCTCGAGAGCTGGACGTGACCACACAGAGAGTGGTGGGTGACGGATTGAGGGCCACTGTGTTTGCGGCCGGGGACTTTATTTTTATGACCCCACCTGGTGTCGGGCCTCTCCTCCCTCTATTTTTAAAAAAGTCACCCCACGTGGGGCCCAGCAAAGCTCGGGCACAGCCTTTAAGGGACTTGTCCTGTGTCCTGTGACCCTGGAACCTCTTCCGCCCACCACGCGGGCTGGGAGGGGCTGGGGAAGGGTTCACCTCGCGGCTGTAATTCTTTCCTTGTGACCGATGCTGACATTGCTCAACCCCTTCCACTGGAGGGAAGCTTCCTCCCCATTTCCCCACCCTGCTGCTCTGGATCCCAAAGGATTCTTTCTGCAAACAGAAGACACAGCGACTGCTCCCAGACCCCGGCCAAAGCACTGCCCCGGTGTCTCCAGAGTGGCGAGGGCCTCGCTGTGTGGAGTGAGGTCCTGAGTTGAAATGTGCAGAATTAGAAAGACAAAGGACCAAGCTGACCAGGAGGAGAAAAGCCCCGTAGATTTAGGGAAATTCCACCAGGCTGGTCATGAGTCCTTGAGAACATCTACTCTGTCCAAGCAGTGATCCCTTCCCGGTCCGGAGCCTTCAGGACGACCGTGGACAGCGAGAGAATCCAAACTGACCCACCGGGTATATTTAACTTTGTCTTATACTGCGAACACCCATTATTACAGCAGCTGATACCCTGAGAATCTAAACTGCTGGCTTTTCCTGCAGCAGGCTCCTATGCATCTGCGCTTTGCCCTTGCGCCCAAGCTGTCACATGTCACAGCTGCCCTGTCCACGCCCCATCCAGGGTTGCTGTCTCTCTCTGTGTGCTTCCTCCCTCTTCCCGCCCTCCTTCCCTTCTTTCTTTTTCTCTCTTTGTGCTCCTAGAGATCAAATCCAGGGCCTCCCTTCTAGCCACACCCACAGGTCTATCCCTGTTGTATTTTGAGGCAGGCCCTTGCCGAGTTGCCCAGGCTGGGCGCCAGCCTCCATCTCAGCCTCAGAGTGGCTGGGGTTTCAGGCCCCCTCTGTCAGTAGATGAGTCTCCCCCGTGCCCGCCTTTGTCTTGGTCAGGGCCTCGCTCCAGGTCTTCTGAAGCTGGGTCCCAGCAGGATCAAAGGCGCTCTCTTTTGGGGTGGCAGAATATCAGGGTGTCCCAAGGGGGACCCTTCCCTTAGTCACCCAGCTGGCTCTCCTTAGCTCAGAATGGGCTTCTTGGAGACCTCAGGGTCCCCAAGGACCCTTCTGACTTGCTGGGAGCGGCTGCTCTCTGGATAAGCGAGGTAGTCAGATAGCTGAGCTTGCACGAGATGGGCTCTCTGTTGTAATTTTTGTGCACTTGGGAAAAGCAATTTGCAGTTTTTAACCTAATTGCTTCTTTTTTTTGTTTGTTTTTTTTTGAGACAGGGTCTCGCTATGCAGTTCAGGCTGGCCTTGAGCTCACTGTGTAGCCCAGGCTGGTCTCAAACTTCCAGCGATCCTCCTGCCTCAGCCTCCTGAGTGCTGGGATTACAGGTGTGCACCGCCACGCCCAGCTGTCTGACTGCTTCGTTTTATCAATCAGAGCTGTAGATTTTCCCCAAATGAGATAGATGACATGTGCTTATTAAAAAGCAAAACAATGCATACACAGATGGAGACTTTTTTTTTCTTTTAAAAAATTTGCAGTAAATTCTAAACCAACTGTTCTCAAATGTGAGGGTCTCAGATCAACTTTCACTCCCGATAATTCTATTATTGTTGTGTTGATTTTTTGAGACAGAGTCTTGCTGTGTAGTGCAGGCTGGCCCTGAACTCACTGCATAGTCCAAGCTGGCCTCTAATTTGTGGTGATCCTCCTGCCTCAGCTTCCCAAGTGCTGGGATTACAGGTCTCTACCATGACGCATGGCTCTCAATAACTATTGAAGAAACTAAAACATGTTAATTATTTAACTGGAAAATGCACTGATAAACGTGAGTACCAGGGTCTTCAGAGCGCAGCCTGTGAGCTGTGAGCACCGATGCATTTCACTGTGGACTTGTGACAGGATGTGAGTAGCAAAAACAAAGCCCAACTTAGCCTGATCCCAGGAGCCCTTGAGCTCTTGGGCTCCACAGCAGGGCCTTGGGGACTCTCGGGAAATCTAGACCATGCTCTGAGAGCCAGTGTTAGAAGTCAGTCTGTGATCACCTCTGAAAACAGGTAATTCCCCTACACCTCAAGGCACAAGACATTGAGACCTGACACTGACTATGCTGAGCAGAGCAGGAAACAAGTATAAGCACCTAACCATTAAAATAGTACTAAATATTGTCCATATGGGACTGGTGCCGCTATAGTTCTGCATTCCAATTTGCTATCAGCAACACAGCCAATACAAATACACTGCAATTTTTTTTTTTTTGAGACAAGGTCTTGCTGTGTAGTTCAGATTGACCTTGAAGTCACTATGTAGCCCAGGCTATCCTCAAACTCAAGGGGATCCTCCTGCCTCAGCCTCCTTCGTGCTGGGACTACAGGCGTGCTGGGACTACCACGCCAGTGCCTTTTGATGTTTAATAAGTACCCACAGCAGGACCTCAATTCCACCAATTTGTATTTGCTTAGGATTTGGGGAGATTCTGAAAGGCAAGTACCTCTTGGTCACCTGACCTGGCTGCCACTCACAGTGGCCAACTGAGGGCTCTCTGCCAAGCGCCAGGTGGGCTGGGCCCCTTGAGCCAGTCCCTCGCTGTTTTTCCAGTGCAGAATGAAGAGGAGATTCCTTAGCGCAGAGAGTCAGGGGTGACTCCAATCCTGACTGCCCTCCCAACCTGCTGAGCAACACCAGTCCTGTATGGACCGAAGCCTGGGCAGAGGCTCCCGGCCTGGCCGGCGAGACATAGCGTCCCCTGTGGAGATGATGCCAGCCAGAGCACCCGGAGCTCCATTTCCTGGCAGCGAGTAAAAGGGGTTTGGGGGGGGTGTAGCCCGCCCAGCAACTATATTTATGGAGCACCTGCCGCGGGCGACTTGGAAAGGAGGAGAGGTTGGGCCTCGTCCGCACAAGGCTTGTGACCAAGGGGACAGGAAAAGTCCCTGTCTACTGTAAGTCTGTCAGCATTCACAGCCACCTTCGACAAGGACAGGGGCAGGCGACACTGACAGCCTGGCTGTACCGCCACTCAATGTATGGGTCCTGGCAGGGGTCAAGGTGCACGCCTGTCATCCTAGCACTCAGGAGGCTGAGGCAGGAGAATCACCTTGAGTTCAAGGACAACCTAGGCTATATAGCAATACTCTCTCTCAAAAATATCAAAAAACACATACATACATAGTCATAGGTTTTGCTTTCCAGCAGGTGTGAACTATTTATTTATTCTGTCACTGGCTATCAGTAATGGGGTTTCTATGATTTTAAGGTGGGACAGTCCTGGTTCTGCTTGCTCACCAGGGAAGACACATTCTTTAGCTCTCCTCCACGCCGCAATCCTGCAAACATCTTAGTGTTGCCAGCCCAGGACATTTTCGTAGTTGGCTGTTTGTGGCTTTGGAGGGAGTTGCACTGAGCCCTGTGAATTCTCATTTTGGTGGGATGTTTGGCCTTTGTCACAGACCAGGGGCCTGACAGGCACAAAGGGAAAGGTGCACCTCTGGTTTCAGGGCCCAAGGTGATTCTGACTGAGGTGGTTGGAATTCACCATTGGCCTTCCTTGGATTTTTTTTTTTTGTCTTGTTAAGACAAGGTCTCCCTATATATTCCAGGATGGCTTTGAACTTGCTATGAAGCCCAGGCTGGCCTCATACCCACAGTAATTCTCCCACCTCAGCCTCCTGAGTGTTGGTGTTACAGGCATGGGTCATCTTGCCTGGCTAAGGTCATTTATTTTATTATTCTTATTTCATAGACCAAGAAACTGAGGCTGAGAGAGATTAAGGAATCAATCAAGATGACACAACTAATAAGACAGAGTCAGGATTCAGACCTGATTGTAACTTGCTTAGTCTTCAGTGGAGAAAAAGCGGAAGGTCTGGTAGGGGAAGGAAGGCATTGCCTTTTTCAGTGGCAGAGAGGTCACAGGTTGAACAGAGAAGAGTGCTGTGGAATGGGGGGCACAGGGCCATCATGGAGGTGACAAGAAAGTGCCCCCTATGATGGCCTTGAACGTGGACCTCACCCAGGGGCAACCCTGGCGGCAGCCCTAGCTGGGCACAATTGCAGGACTGGGGTGGCAGTAGCATAAATCCCTTCTGCAGCGTTGGCAGGGAAGGCACGGACAGAGCTGTCTGTAGGAGCCAGGAGGAAGAGGCCCGCAAGCCCTGGGTGACAGTGGCTCAGCCCAGAGATCTCTAGCGTGTCAGGGAAGCTGTTCTGGCACGCGCACACCGACACCCCTCCACGAGCTGTGCCTCAAACAGGCTGCCGGTGTTTGTTTTCCACCCTGAAAATAAAATGTTTAAACCGAGGGCATCACCTCTGGGGACAATGGCATCAAGGGTGCTTTCCATGATATGTACAGAGAAGGAAACTTCCCGGCCAGGCCACCTGGGGGGACACTCGTGGGTCCACGGGATCCGTGGACGACAGCACATCTGGCCACGCCAACTTCTGCTGGCCTGTAAGGCGGTCGTTCTGTGTCCTCTGGTTATATGGATTTTTCCCCCTGATTAGCAAATGGTAACATACTCATTTATGGTTGTGTGAATGTTAGAAAATCGTTTCCTTTTTTCTTTCTTTTACTTTGAGACTGGGTCTCATTATGTAGCCCAGGCTCACAGCAATTCTCCTGCCTCAGCCTCTGAGTTCTGGGTGTGTGCCATGACACTCACTGGAAGTAGTATATCCTTCAACAGAAGTTTCTCTAATAGAATTTGTGGTCAGGTTTCTCTACAGCAACGGACACCCAAAGCCAGCAGAAAACACTCAGAACTCAAGCTTTGAGCTCTTGAATGAGCCTGGTGCATGCACATTTCTGGCACAGCCCGAGGCAGGGCTTCCCTGCTTCCCGTGGACAGCTGCAGAGCTGGAGGGCACCGGCATCACTGTCTCCAGGAAGGGGTCTCCTAGGTGGGGGTGTGTTGGTGCCCTCACCGCCCTTTGGTTCTCACCTTGCCCTCAGGTACAAGGTGGATTTGGGGCCTGACTCTCTCTAGAGGGGAGAACAGGCCTCATCCCTTCAATACCTGAGCGGTCACCAAGCGGCAAGGATGCCAGGTGTCCCGTGTCCGGGCTCTTTCCAGCACGGTCCATGTGGCTCCCAGACCCGCGCAGGACCCTCACCCCGCCCCTACACGGGAGCAGTGAGACCCGAGCTGGGCGTGTTGGGGAGCTCTGTGCACGCAGGGTGGGCAGTTGGCACCTGGCGTGCAGGAAGCCAGCCTAATGCTTCTGTCCTCTGTGCTCTCTAGAAAACGAGGTGCCGGCCCCCGCCCCACCCCCCGAAGGTGAGTGCAAACCACCGCTGGCGGACTGCAGGTCACCCCCATCCCTGCATGGCTTGGCCCTTGGAGGCTGTGAGCGCTCACAGGCTGGGATGGTGATGGAGGGCGAAAGATTCCTGCCGCGCCCTCCCCACCATAGGAAACAGTCCACAGTTGTTCCTGTGCTGGGGAAGAGCTCCACCCACCGCAAGAGCCCCCCTGGCTTGAGGTTTGTTGTTTGTATGAGACAGGGTCTCTCTATGTAGCCCAGGCTGGCCTCAAACTCACAATCCTCCTGCCTCAGCCTCCTGAGTGCTGGGGTTAGAGGTGTGCACCACCATGCCCAGCCCGACTTGAATTATGTCGCCATTGGGCACCTCCAAAAATACCTTTGGTGACCCCTGGGTCACCACCAAATTATCACGACCAACGTATTGAATTGTTAGTATTCTGTGGTCCACCGGGCGACAACTGAGAAAAATGAAGAGCTGCTACGAGATCGCTGGCAGGCGGCACGGGGCCGGACAGCGCACAGTCCCGCACGCTCGTGGGGTCAGGAGGGTCGCAGCCCGCGGGGCGCCGCAGCTCGGGCTCCGGGATGGTTTGCCTGTCCCACCAAGGAGCCCCGAGACCGAAGCGGCACAGCTGTGCTTCTCTGCACGAAACTCGGCGGGGCTTTCTCCTCCTTCGCCCTGGTTAAAGAGGATGAGACCCGCACGCCTCCCCCGAGGGCGGCGCCCCGGGTACTTACCACGGCGCAGCCCTAGAGGGCGCTCTAGCCCCGCGCCTCACGCAGGCAGCTCTGTCTGGCACCGGGCGCAGAGGCTGGCTTCGAGCTGTTGCTGGGACTGCGGGGATTCTAAGAAAGAAACCTTTTCCCGCAGGGATTGTTTGCAGCTGGGAGGACAGTGGAATACACTGCAGCTAGCATGACAAAAATGTTAGCAGTGCTAGCAGAACCACCCCAGAAGTGTGGGAATCAGTGTGGTTTTATTTTGTTCTCCCGGGTGCAGGCAGGCGCACACTGACCCTGTCCCCTGGGGTAAAATGAGAGTTGAATAAAGCCGCATTTCTGCTCTTTTTGAAGGGATTTTTCTATTATAGATGTCTTTTTTGTTTGTTTTTTGAGACAGGGTCTCACTATGTAGTACAGGCTTCCTTGAACTCATGATATGGCCGGGTCTTGAACTCACAGTGATCCTCCTGCCTCAGCCTCTGGGATTGCTGGGATTACAGGTGTGCACCACACATCCACCCAGATGTCACTTTTGAGACAGCAGTCTGAGCAATCTGACTGCTCACAGAGCCCTTTGTCCAGCTGGGAATGCAAGGTCCGCGCTCTGGAAACCTCAGGCAGGACAGGAGAGTCCCTCTCATGTCCAGTGGACACGCAGGCTGAGGCCACATTCATTGCACAGTTCTAACCTCCAGGCCACTGTGTCTCCTTTGAAACTCTGCTCAAGTCCTTCCCAGTTAGCTGAGGTCAGTTCTCTGCTCGTCAGTCGAGAGAGACACAGAACCCAGGCCACCAAATCTCCATTCCCTAGCACACCACAAGCCGACTCCCACACATGGGGATCTGAACTCCTGATTCTGACCAGAAGCGATGCAACCCAGGGCTCCTGATAAAATCAGAGATGATCCTGCTCGTATTGAATTTATAGCCAGGAAACCCACTCCACAAGATTCTCACATACATCAAAACATTTTCTTTGAAACTACACACATTGCACAAATATGTATTTTATACTTTGCTACAATATCTAGAAACCCACGCTTTTAGAACCCAATAGAGCCAGGCATGGCAGTACACGCCTGTCATCCCAGGGAGGCTGAGGCAGGAGGATCACTGTGAGTTCAAGGTCAGCACAGGCTACATAAATGGGATCAAGGCCGGCCTGCACTACAAGATCCTGTCTTAAAAAGAAGAAAGGAAAAACTGAAAAAGAAAAGTGTGAAAGCACTGGACATGGTGGTGCATACCTATAATCCCAGCACTCGGGAGGCTGAGGCAGGAGGATCCTTGGGTGTTTGAGGCCAGCCTGGGCTACAAAGTGAGCCTAAACCCAGCCTGAACTGCACAGTGAGACCCTGTCTCAAAAAAAAAAGAGTGAAAGCAAAAGACCCGTGGGTCAGACATCTGTAAAAAGTCAGTTCCTTATTGAGTTCTAAAATGAAATGAGCCACACAGCAAGCTCACTTCCACCCCGGCACGCAATCTAATTCAGTCCCAGCAGTACCTGAGTGTGCTTCACCAAAATGCATGCTTTTCTGTGTACCTTTGAAAAGATCAGAGTTAGCCACCATTCTTCCGCAGTTTGGTGTCACTGTGGGCCAGCGTCCTCAGACCCGTCTGCAGCGTGTGGCGGACGCAGCACTCTTCATGCAGTTTATTTTCCCTGCTTTGCTTCTCCGCTGCTCACCACACCACAAAATGCTCCAGGGCACTTTTTAAATGTGCTTCTGTTTTCCACACAGAACCAAACAAAGAGAAGGAGGCGGGAAGCACACCAGCCAAAGGTGAGTCTGCGCAGGTGGGGAGCGGCGGTGTCTGCCTCATCCTGGCAGTGCTGGCCTAGGCTCTTCCCCCACCGCTTTGTCCAGAAGACACAGCGCAGGCAGTGCTACCCACCACACACACTGTGGGGAGAAACGGTAATGGAGAAGCTCTTGCGGAGATGCTGGCTAATTAAGGGCTGTGCCGGTCCCGAGGCGCACGCTTGGGGAAGCAGTGTCTGCTTAGGGGATGACTTCCCTCAGAAAAAGGATCCGAATAACCAAGAGCTTTTAAAAATGGAAGGCTTGGCCTGTGGATGTAGCTCAGGGGGTAGCGCACTTGCCTAGTGTGCACAAGGCCCTGAGTTCCATCCCCAGGACCACCAAGAAAGAGAGAAAAGGAAGGTTTTTATTGTTTCTGTGAACAGCTCCAGAACTCTCTGGGCCTTTCCAAGGCTGGCATCTCGCGTGGCAGCAGCCACTGACCGCATCCTGGCCCTGGGTGGCGGGGTGGCCTGTGCCGGCCGACGGCACCTCCAAAGCAGCGCCCACGCTGCTCCTCCTTGAGCTGCAAACCCCCTTATTCCTGAACCGCTGTTCTGTTCTTACATCTTATGGGCCGCCTGGTGTTAGGAAATGACCTCTTTGGCACGTACTCCTGTGCCCCCCGGAAAGCTAATTCCTCTGTGTCCTCAGGGCTGGAGTCCTTAAACCAAGGAGCACTGGTCTCCCACAGAGACGCCTCCTCGGAAGTGGGTGTGACAGCTCCGCCTTGTATGTCTGCACCCTTATTTTTACACGCTCACCTTTTATCTGTAATTGTGGGCGGAGTTTTGCCTTGCAGTGATTATGTCCTTGCTGCAGTAATAAACTTCCTTCTCTCAGACCCCGCTCTGAAGCAGGTGAACTCTGGGTTCTTAGTGTCGGATTTCATCACCTAATTCCTCCATTACTGTCTCCTCCTCACTAGTAACATGCTGTTCTCACTCTCTTCCAGTCCCTGGACCTCAGCCGAGGGAACTTGCGCCCACAAACCCACACATCGCGTCAGGCCCCCGCCTGCCCTGCCTCAGCGGCCCTGGAGAGGACCTTTAATTTTGGGTGCTGGGGATGGAACACAGGGCCTCATCCATGCTAAGCAAGTCCTCTACTCCTGAGCTACAGCCCAGTCCTTTAAAATTGCTTTCCACAGGGCAGAGCAATGATCAACCAACCAACCAGTGAAAGCCTTTTCTTTATGATGAAAGGACAAAGCCAAGGCCGGGAGTGGTGACACACACTTGTAACCCCAGTGCTTAGGAAGCTGAGGCAGGAGGATCACTGAAAGTTCGAGGCCAGCCTGGGCTACAGTGATGTCAATTTCTCCAGTATTAACTGCGTCCTCCCTCCTCTCCATCCTCCTCCTCCTCTCCGTCCTCCTCCTCCTCCTCCAGAGCATCCGCTTCATTAACTACCCAGCCTGGCTGTCCTTCCCCACAGCCTGCCCTGATCAGCCCGCCTGTGTTTATCTGTCCTTCCTCCTCCTGATTGCTCCCGGGCCTCTCACCTCCATGGTGCGGTCTCAGGGTGGACACCCCAAGCATGCTCCGGGTCAGGCAGGGTTTGGACCAAGGAACTGGCCCAGGACAGGCGGAGACCTCCAATGTGAGACCACCTCACTTGCAGTGGCAGGACCGCCCCTGCCTGGAACCCTAGCTCCGTGGCCCATCAGCTCTCCCCCGCTGTGGAGGCTCTCCAACAAGCAGCCCCAGGGGGACCGCTCCTGAGAACCTTTTGCATAGGAACACAGCTGTAATGTTTTTCTCCTATTGCCTGAATCACTCTAGGCAGTCTGGAAGTGTTCTGCCAATATTTTGTTTTTATAGCCACAGGGAGTTTTTGATTCAGAAATTAATTTTCTCAGTGGTGTTTGTGTTCAGGTTTGTGAGGGAAACGATCTTGCTATTGCTGTTTTCGCACTGGCTGCCTCTGGACATGTGGTCTATGCACCATCCCCCTCCTTAGCCTCCTGGGGGCCAAGTGAAGTGTCTGGCATAGAAGCAATAGGGACGCCATAAAGAAATGTGTTTGGCTGGGTGTAGTGGTATTCACCTGTAATCCCAGCACTCAGGAGGCTGAGGCAGGAGGATCACTACAAATTGAAAGCCAACTTGGGCTACATAATGAGTTCAAGGCCAGCTCTGAAGAAAGAAAAGTATTCAACCAAACAGCAATACCAGAAATTAAATATGCAAATCCTTTTCACAGTGGTCATACTGGGAGACAATAAATGACCTTAAAAACTAATACTGCTGGGCCCTGGGGTTCTTCTAGAATAATCACTGGGGTGCGTGGATGGGACGCTAAGTAGAGGTTCCTTTCTATCCCTCCGTGGAGACAGAGCCCTCCCTCCTGTGTTGGAACTCACTTATTCAGCAGGCGTGGATGGCATGGCTTGCGCAGGTCCAGGCAGGAGTCCTGCCCCTCAGGGCCCACTCTTGTTTTCGGGGAGGATGGTGGATTTCAGGTTTGGAAGCCGATGAAGTCAGGGCTGGGGCGCAGGGCTGGTGGCACCGAGCAGGACTTTCTCTTTGTTTGGCTGATGGTGCCCACGCTGCCGGGAGGGCCTGGGCTGTGAGCCCGGGCCCCACGGGTGCCCCAGGCCCGGGCCTGTGTGAATTCCCAGCTCTGCTCCCAGACTTGGGGCCAGACAAGATGCTGAGGATGGCTGCTTGGGTCCATGCCTAAGTTAGGATACTTTACATTTTAAAAAACTTTCTATCTCATTCAGAGTCTATATACATATGTATCTTTTGGTAAACCCAGCTAGAATAATTACTGCCTCTTTTCACTTTTCTTCTAGAAAAATAACTGCTTTTAGTGTTGAATGCAAGTGAAATACAAACTGATTTTCTTCCCTGGCAATAGGATTCCCACATACATGGTCCCGAGGGAGCCCGTGTGTGTTACACACCTCACACCAGTGCCCTGGGTCCCGTCCTCTCGACGAGGAAGCAGAGGAGGAGGTGAACCCGCAGGAAACCCAGAACATTCCCCGCAATGATGGGCTTTCTGAGATGAAAAACATGATCACATTTTTTTCTTCATTTAGGTTCCTTTATGTGTGGTAAGGTGGTCCTCATACCATGTATTAGCATGCTAAAATATTTCTGCAGTTTACCTTCAGGTGTCAATCAACCCCCTACTAAGATGTCTCTGGGGTTTTCGTCTGTGAATTTTAACTTCATCACTTCTAATGAACTGTGTTGAAAATTGATATCAGCGTGGTTTTCAGTTTGAGGACATGGCTGTGACAGGACACTCCATTGATTGAATAGATTTGGGGGAGGGCAGCTCACTACAGACACGCGGCTATTGTAAAATGAGTCCTGATTTCAGGACTGCCCAAGTGTGAAGACATGCACCCGCCTTCTCATTAAGAAAAGATGATAAATTCACCCATCTCTCCCATGTGATGAATTAGTGGTAGCTTGTGTTGCTACCTTCCATATCTTGCTGTTGTTTTATTCCCAATATATATATTTTTTTGGTCTTTTTGAGATAGGGTCTCACTTTATAGTTCAGGCTGTCCTTGAGCTCACTTTGTAGCCCAGGCTGGTCTCAAACTAGCAATGATCCTCCTGCCTCAGCCTCCTGAGTGCTGGGATTACAGGCATGTGCCACAACGCCGGCTTGTTGTTTTAGTCTCATGTACTGATACTTAGCACGACTGACTGCCCTGCTTGAGGAATTCATGAATTTGTCTGACAAAACACTCTCCCAGTATTTAACTGACATTTTGTTTTGTTTTGTTTTGCTTTTGAAAGATGGTGGTTTAAAGCCGGAGATATAGCTCAGTGGCATAAGCACCTGCCTAGGAAGCGCAAGGTCCTGAGTTCGATTCGCGGTACCAATATATATATAGTGAATTAAGAAAGATGGCAGTTTAATTAAGACAAAGCTGTAACGTTGATATATAGTGACCACAAAATCAAGAAGAGTTTAGGGCATACAGGGCTCTGAAGGTCATTGATATAAAAAGACAGAAGGCCCCACTTGCCACAAAACCCATCAGGTCACGTTTGTGGTCTAGTTTAAAAAGAACGAGTGAAGCAACAAGAGTGAGTCAAAGACATGGGAGCCCAGGGGAAAACAGCTTTTACAAATGCATGTACATAACCACTTTTCCTTTTCCCTGTGATCTGCACCCAGGGCCTGCAGCACACTAGGCAAGTGCTGGAGTTTGGGGTGACACTCGGGTGTGCACACAATCACCCACTGTCACACTGTGCTCACTGTAGCATTCTGATCAACTTCATTTATTTACACTTTTTTGTTGTTTTTGTTTTGAGAGACAGTGTTACTATGTAGTTCAGGCTGGCCTCAAACCTGGGATCCTCCTGCCTCAGCCTCCCAAGTGCTAGGATAACAGACGGGCACCACCACGCCTTCCTGGTGCTTCCCATCAGCTTCACTATCTTAGGGGCTGGGGATATAGCTCAGTGGAATAAGCGCTTGCCTAGCAAGCGCAGGGTCCTGAGTTCGATCCCCAGTACTGCAAAAAAAAAAACAAAAAAAAACAGCTTCACTATCTTACCTTTTGGCTTTCAGATGGGACTTTAGGGGAAAAAAAAAATACTAGCAAGAAAACAGTTCTGAAAGTGCTTCCTCTCAAACCCTTTGGCATCAATTGGTCCTTGTGATGGTAATCTATTCAGGAAGAATTTTAACATCCACAGATCAACAATGCAGTGAGGAACACACGTTTACAGGACTGTAAGTAAAGAAGAAATGATATATTTGATCTTGTGAAAAACAGATCTCTAAAGATTTTACCTGTGTTTCTGTGGTAAAAATATCTATACTGCCTCAAAGAACAACTCTAATGCGATTTATATCTAGAAAATGTTACATCAAACACCCCTCTCGTGACTATTAGAATAACTGTTCTGTGTACTCTTTTTAAGTAGAAGAGGCAACTGGCATCAAGGCAATGGGACAAAGCCAAAAGGGTTACAGAGGGCGCCCCGATGGGGGTGTGTGCCCCGTGGCTGCTCTGCTGAGGGCCCCACAGCTGCTCCGCTGTGGGCCCCGCGGCTGCTCCGCTGTGGGCCCCGCGGCTGCTCCGCTGTGGGCCCCGCGGCTGCACCGCAGTGGGCCCCGTGGCTACCCCGCAGTGGGCCCCGTGGCTGCTCCTCTGCTGCTCCGCAGTGGGCCCGGTGACTGCTCCGCTCAGGGCCCCCCGCTCAGGGCACCTCATGGACTGGACCCGCCCCCACCCATAGCACGACGACAGGGTGGAGCCAGGCGGTCTGCTGTGAGCATATGTGCTTTCCCACCTCCAACCATGGCAGTTTGTATACACCCATGTATCTTATAGTATAGTCTGAGGCAGCTATATCTCTTCCCAAGGCGAGAGTCCAATGATATAGATAAACCCAGGAGTACAGTTATTATTACAGGGAAGATGACTGATTGAGTGGTAGGGCAACGGAGATGAGGGAGGAGAAAAATTGAATGATCAAATGGGCCATCGTCTGTGTAACTGAGTAACAAAGGTGAAGGTAACATAATGTAGGACAGCATCCAGAGCTAATTCCCTTCTATGTTCTCTATAATTCTGTATTTCCTCAATCGTTTTTGTATTAACAGAAGTGAAGATAACTTTATATTATACAGCATCCAGTGCAAA
>PVLD010019021.1:0-37481 GCA_004027595.1 Dinomys branickii
GGAAATCTGTTCAAAAACAGAGAACGGATGGGACGAAGGAAAGGAGAAAAGAAAAAGACAAAAATGTATGTATGTATGTATAGAGGAATATATATGAATATACATATGTGCAGGAGGGCTAACATGGTTCTACTATTGTATTATATCACTTAATGCTAAGCAATAATCGAAGACAGGATATTAGATTAATAGTGTATGTGTTAGCCTGAACACACTTATGCTCTCTCTTCACTGCAGATATCTTTTGGATCTCCTTTGCTTGTAAGCTAGATAGTACTAATTATTTTTTTTAAAGAAAGAAGAGACAAAAAAACAATAAAAATGATACAGAATTTTAAAACAAGAGGATAGGGAATTAACAATGGCTATTATATTGTATACTGTTACCCTCAAAGTAGTTGCCTAGATTACCAGGTATGAGCATGCAAACTGATAATTTTTAATCTTTATCACATGCTTCAGTTATACAATCTTATATAAATTCTTATAGGTATCTTGAGAGATAAGCGTTATTACAATCATTTTGTTTATAATGAGGAAAGTATGTCTCAGAGAGCTACTTGATTTCAGAAAGATGATACTGCTAGTAAGTACAAATACCCTGAATTTTTTTATTTTCAGTACTGGGGATCGAACTCAGGACCCTGCGCTTTCTAGGCAGGCGCTTATTCCACTGAGCTATATCCCCAGCCCCAAATACCCTGAATTTAAAGCAAGGTGTTGAGGATTTATTGGTTAGTTGATTATAAGGTCTCCTCAACAGCAGAGACTCTTGACTAGGGTTCACAGTCTTGCCTTTCCATACTCATTTCATGTTGGTTCACAATGATTCTTAAGTGAGGATCATCCCACTCTTTCCCAAATATAGCATGTACTCTTGGGTCTTTTGTTTTGCATGTAGTATTTTCTCAAACTTGAGATGTCCTTTCTGTTCTTCTTTACCTCCTTAAGAAAAAAGAGCTTTCTCAAAAAGACAATTCAAACATCATTTCTCCTTGGTACTTCACCAAACTTCTGCTGTTAGTTATTTCTGATGACTAACATCACGTTTCTGATGTATTAGTAATAAAGTTTCACTTAACCTTTTATTGTGATGATACTTTTACAAGCTTGACTTCTATACTAGACATGGCAAAAACTGTGTAAACTTTTGTATCTCTCAGCTTTCTGCCTAAACTGAGTTTAGGAAGTTTTTGACTAAAGTTAGTTCAATGGTCACAGAAAAATTTGAAATCCATATTCTACAGGAAGTCTTCCATGACTAATACTTCATTCCATTTAGTACTTCTCCCCAATAATTTCTTTTGCCCCTATTTTACTTGGATACATACTAAAGACAGTTGTTTACTGTCTAAACCATCTTTCAAAATCAAGCCATCCTAAGAAGTAGATGTAAGAATAAATGCTTCCTAAATGCTCACTTAAAAAAATTCATGCATATTAAACTACAGCAAGAAAATCCTCAAAATGTCAGTGGTGGTTGGGTAGAGCCTAAGAAAAAGAAACTATAATTTTTTAAGTCTAGATTTACTGTACAATATAAATTCACACTCAGTCTACAAATTGTCTTCTACCCAGAGCATATCATGATACCTAGGAGAGCTTTGTAAAAATGATATATCTCCATACTGACACACCTACCAGAATTTTTTTCTGGAATGTCTCCCCTTGCTATCATGCTATGTGTGGCTTGATCTTTCTCAGTGATTTTGCTTGAAAATCTTTGAGTTGTATGACAGTTTTTAGATTTGTTGATGATAACTTCTGCTTTCCTTATCTACTCAAGAACAGCAGTGGTAGAAGATGTATCAATGTGATGTTAGTTTTACTGTCCTAGTGACAGTGGCATTCACAGGAGAAAAGGGTGCCTGTAACGTTATGCTATCTCCCCTGTTTGCTCCAAGTGACATACATGCTCATTCTACAATTGGCTTTGGCTTTGAGCTTGGCATTTCATTCTCAGTTAAGATCCTCAAGTTCTCCCCCTCTTTAGTTTTCTCGGCTATCTCTCTACCAAGATAAAATACTGGAAACAGTCTTAATTTTCAGTTTACTTGTACCTATAATTTCTTCCATATCTTCTAAAGCCTTGTGTTTACCCACAAGTCCTCGATTATTGGAAATTATAGTATAATGTTCACTGTAAAGAGAAGAAAGACTCAAAAATTCCCACCTTTGAAAGGAGAAGTATCACCTTCCAGGCTCTTAAAAATCGTGATGTAATTAAACTGTAAGAAGACCTTACTCTTACATCTCAGGGGTGGCTTTCTGCAGTTCTTTCCGAGATTTCACAAAACTCTTAATGCAGGGATAAGTTTTAAGACAACTTTTCCCTTTGAATATCTGTAATGTGTCCCTTATAAATTTAGTCTCTAAAAATGTAGACGGTAGTACCATCCTCACTTCTCGCAGATGGAGCTGAGGATCATAAAAAAATTCATGAGAGTCTGGGGACCACTGGGGATTGTTATTTTGAGATTCCTGCATTAGATGTAAGGAGTCTTGTGCTTCACGTCACCCAGTATGATGTCCTCAAAAGGTTTTTTATTCTTCACACACCATAGGGGCTTTTAATTGACATTATTTATGTTCTTCTCAGTACCAGTAGAAATTATTGAAATTCAAAAATTGAAAAATATCCTGGAAAGTAGATGATTCCCATGGGCTTATTTTACTTCCTGCACAATACCATTTATTTTTATATTTCTGAAAAGTCTGTCAAGTCTTTCAGGTGTCCTACCTTATTAACAGGGCAAGGGAGCTGGGTGTCACAGGAAGCTACCACACGGGGAAACAAGAGCAGAATAGGAAGACAACTAACCAAGAGAATGATCCCTGTGATTGTTTCCTCATGGAGTAACTCTTCTACAGACCTTCCTGAAAATGACAGTACACATTTCAAGTATTGCAGAGCTAACCTTAATGATCACAAGTGGCTCTCAATTTCCTTCCTCGTCGTCTTGCCCCTCAAAGCATTTACCACCTGTACCATCTTCCACTTAAAGCTCTACCAAGTCTTACCTACCGATAAATGCTTTCATAATCTCAATAACTCAGGCAAATCACATAAAAATTTGTCTTTTAAATTCTGCACTTTAAAAATTCTGCTTCCTGTGCTTTCTATCTCAAATCCCCTTTTCCTGACTCCACTCATGCAAAATCTTACATATTCTTCAAGTATCAGAACAAATAATACCGCATCAAGGAAATTTTTTTTGCATAATGTAAAAAAGCATAGAAAGAGAGGATAGTCATGAAGAATGCTACTCAGAAAATGTTCACCTGCAACTATGACTTCAATGGTTTCCTTCCTCTTTTGCTCTAGTAGTTTCGAAGTCACAGATCCTTATTCATTTTGAATTGATTTTTATACAGAGTGAGCTATGCCAATCTCATTTTAGTACTCCACACGTGGATAGCTAGTTTTCCCGGCACCATTTGCTTATGAAGCTGTGAAAGACGTGTTTGGTCCCTTTGGCAGGAATGAGATCACTGTGGTGGTAGAGGTCTATTTCATTGTCCTCTGTTGTTTCCATTGGCCTATGTCTCTACTTTTTACCAAAACCACGCTGCTGTTACTGTGGCTTTGTAGTATAATTTGAAATCAGGTATTGTGATATGTTCAGTACTGTTCTTTTGCTCAGGTTTACTTTGGTTATTCTGGATCTTTCATGCTTCCACATAAAATTTATGATTATGTTTTCCAGTTCTGTGAAGAATATCATTAGTATTTTTGGTTAAGATTGCATTGCATCTGTAGGTTACTTTTGGTAATATGGACATTTGGACAGTATCAGCTCTGCCAGTTCATGAACATGGAAGGTCTTTAAATTTTCTAGTTTCTTCTTCAACTTCTTTCTTTAATGTTTTGTAATTTTAATTTTAGGGATCTTTGCTTGTTCAGGTGTATTCTTAAAATTTTTATTTTATTTTTTGAAACTATTGTGAATTCTTTTTCTGATTTTTTTTCCAGCTAGTTCATTATTGGTACATAGAAAAATCTATCAGCATTGTTATCATTGTCATCACTGTTGTTCATATAACGGGCACTGAACACAGGGCATTTGCACGGACTTAGAGCCCCAAGCCCGGCCCTTGTTAATATTTTTTGTGAATTTTGAGACAGGTTCTCACTAACTTGTTAAGTTGCCTAAGTTGGACTTCAACTTGCAATCCTCCTGCCTCAGCCCCCCAGAACCTAGGATTACAGTTGTGCACTACCATACCTGTCAACAAATATATTAATTTTTAAAGTTGAATTTGTACCCTAAAACCCTGATGAATTTTTGTTATCAGTTCTAAAAGACTTCTGGTAGAATTTTAGGGTCTTATAAGTAAATAATTATATCACTTGCAAATAGGTTAATTTGACTTGTTTTACTTTTATTTATTTATTTATTTATTTTGCCTAATTACTTTTGCCAAAATTTGAAGTACTATTTTGAACAGAAATGGTGAGTGCAGAGACCCTGATCCTTTCTTGTTTTTAGAAGAGGTGTTTCCATATTTTCCCTATTCATTATGATGTTAGATTAAGTTTTTAATGTATAACTTTATTTGTACTGAGGTATTTTCGTACGTAGTTTCTTCAGGACTGTTATCATGAAGAATGTTGACTTTTGTCAATAGCTTTATCTGATTTTATCCTTCCTTTTACTTATGTGGTATATTTTTTGGTTTGTGTATGTGTTGAATAACTCTTGTATCTCTTCAATAAAACCCACTTGGTGATGGTGTACACTACTTTTACTGTGTTATTGGATTCTGTTTGTAAGAATCTTGTTGAGGATTTTTGCATTTATATTCATCAAAGATATTGATTTCTAGTTTCCTTTATTTGTTGTATCTTTTTGAAGTTGTGGTATTGATGTAATACTGGATTTATGGAGTGAATTAAGAATAATTCCTTATCTTTCCATTTTTTCAAATAGTCTTCTTTAAAGGTCTGATAAAATTTAGCATTAATTCCTTTGGTTCAGGGCTTTTCTTTGCTTGGAAACATTTTATTCTTGCTTCGCTCTTGTTGGTTTTTATTGATTTACTTAGATTTTTAATATCTTCTTGGTTCAGTCTTTCAGGTTGTTTATACCTAGAAATCTATTCATTTCTTCTACAGTTTTCAGTTTATTAAAAGTTTTAATGGTAGATCCTTATATGTTCCTATGGATTTTGGTGTGTATGCTCTAATATTGCCTTATTTATTATAATTGTATTAACTTAGGTCAGTGATGGCAAACCTTTTAGAGATGGGTACCTAAACAGCAACTCAAAACCCATTTATTTATCTCAAAGTGCCAACACTGCAATTAAACCAGAATACTGAGGTTTTAGTTTAGAAAAAGGAATTCATACATGAAAATCTTTTGTCTTAAAAGAAAACCAAATCATATATGTGCCATAAGACCACCACCATGAACTTAGGTCATTTTTCTCTTCCTTTTAGGTAGTTTGGCTATGGGTTATCAATTTTGTTATCAAAGAACTAACTCTTTGTTTCATTGATGTTTGGTACAATTATTTTAGTCTCCATTTTATTAATTTTACTTCTGATTTTTATTGTTTATTTCCTTCTGCTGGATTTGGATTTGTTTTGTTATTATTTGCCTAAAACTTTAAGGTGCATAGTTATTTATTTATAATCTCTCAGATATTATAAACGTGGACACTTATAGCTATAAACGTCCCTTTTAGAACTGCCACATTGTACCCTATAAATTGCAATATGTCGTACTCCCACTTTTACTCATTCTAGAAATTTTTATATTCCACCTCTGATTTCTTCAATGATACTCTTACCACTCTTAAGTCTATTATTCAGCCTCCTTGTGTTTGTATCATCTCTGTAGTTTGTCTTGCTGATTTACACTTTCATTCCATTGTGAACTAATAAGGATTATTTCAACTTTTTTGTTTAAGACTTGCTTGATGATATATGATGTGGCATATTTTGAAGGATAACCTACAAACTGCTAAAAAGAAAGTACATTTTATTGTACTCTGCTGATAGAACACTCTGATATCTGCCAAGTCCACTTGATCTATAGTGTAGTATAAGTTATTTTTCTTTCTTATTTTCTCTGAATGACAAATATATTTGTGAAAGTGGGGCACTGAAGTCATCCATCAAAATCATACTGAAATTTATCTGTCTGTCTGTATTGAATAGTGTTTGTCTCTTAAAATTTGGTACATCAAAGTGTGGTGTACACACATTTACAATTATCTTTTGGTGAATTATTCACCTAGTAATATGTACTGACTGTTTCTTCTGATGAATTTTGATTGACATCAGCTTTGTCACAAAACTATACCTACACTTGCTTTCTATTCTAGTTTGTGTTTTCAGGGGAATGGATTTAATGTAGGATGCATAATTTATAGGACTATTTCATAATATTCACCCAAAGAATCGAATGTAGAAGAGTATAAGAAATCTGTCCACACACCGGAGACCTGAGGACCTGAGTCCCATGAAAATGACCTGTCAAGAGCTAGTAGGAGTTCTATATGCCTCATTTGCCTGAGGACTTGAGTCCCATGGAAATGTCCTGCCAAGTCCAGCTGAGGATCCAGAGCCCATAGTAATATCCTCCATGAGTCTAACTGGAGGCAAACATAACAGCTACACCTGCGTTTGCTGGGTTCCTGGTGCATGGAGAACTGTTGTCCATCCTTTGACTTTCAGTCTATGGATTTCCTCTTGAATAACATGTGTTTCCTGTATACAGCATATTATGGGATTTTGTTTCTTAATTGACTCTGCCAGTCTGTTTCTTTTGACGGGTGAATTGAGGCCATTTACATTTACAGTTATAACTGATGTGTTGGCTTATCATTGTCATGTTATTTACTTGCTGTTGGTTTCTTACTCTTTCTACCTGTCTAATTGCTTGCTTTGCTTGAGGGTTCCTTTCTATTGTTGTTCTTGAAATTGTGGTCATTTTTTTCTCTGTCTAAAATGTCTTTTAGTACTCTTTGTAAGGATGGTTTGGCACTCATGAAGTTCTTCAGTTGCTCTTCATTATGGAAATATTTTATTTGTCCATTAAATTTGAAGGATAGTTTGGCAGAATACATCCATCTTGGTTGGAAGCTGTTTTGTCTTAGGACTTGTAATACTTCATTCCAACCTCTTCTCAATCAGATAGTTTGTGTTGAGAAGTCTGCCGTGATTCTGATGGGCTTTCCTTTGTAGGTGATCTGTTTCTTTTCTCTAGCAGCTTTTAATATTCTGTTCTTTTGCTGGAGGTCTGGGATCTTGATTATTATATGTCTGGGTGTAGTTTTATTATGGTTATGACTAGTAGGGGCACAATCATGGATCTGTCATCCTGTGACCCCAGGCAGTCCAGGGTGTAGGAAAAACCCAGACAGGAATTGCAAGGTCAACTGTTTGTGAAGAACCTGATTCCATGTCTCCAGCCAGCTTAGGGCATGCACAGGATCTTGATGTGGGCTGCACTGGCAGTGATCAGTGACCTCCAGAAGGTCACCTGTGTGACCTCCACCAGTGTCTGTGACCTCTAGAAGGTCAGGGTGCAAGTAAAGCCTAGACACAAACCACGGTGATAGCAGTTCATAGACCCCCTGCCCTAGTACCTCCGGTGGCCAAGGAACATGCAAGGAGATCCCAAATGCAAACCCTGGTGTTAGCATTTCCTGGGCCTTCTGAGTGAGGATCTCCTGTCTGCACCAGGTGCACAGAGGGTGGAGACTCAGACTGTAATGGCAGCAGGGTCCTGGGTCATCTTCTCTGCCCCCAGGAAGTAGACGGGAAATACCTGGTTCTCTGGGCATTCAGCTGTGAACCGCAGTGTCAGTGGGTCATGGACCCCCTGATTCTGCATCTCCAGTCAGCTCAGGGTACGCAAAGGAGCCAGATGTGGGTTGCACTGGCGGTGATCAGGGGCCACCTGTGTCTGTGACTTCCAGAAGGTCAGAGCACAAGTAAAGCCCAGATGCAAATCGTGGTGATAGCAGTTTGTGGACCCTCTGCCCTAGTATTTCTAGCGGCCCAGGGAACATGCAGGGAGGGCCCAAACACAAACCCCAGTGTTAGCAGTTCCTGGGCCTTCTGAGTGAGGATCTCCTGTCTCCATAGTAAATTATTTCATCTATATGTTATATATCCATATGTTGGTCTCTCGTTTTTGTTACAAAATCTGCATTTGGTTTTGATATCAGAGTAATGCTGATCAGTGATCATCAATCTGTTATCATGTTTTTTATGTCTAGTATTTGCATTTATTTTTTCTTTGTTGAAATTTCCTGTATGCCCTTATATTCGTCCACATTCTACACTAGATCTTTTAACGTACTAGGCATAGTTATTTGAAAGTCTCTTTTAGACTAAATATCTGGGTCATCTCTAAATTTGTTTCCATTAATTGCTTTATCTCTTTTTTAATATTTAAAATAGATTTTATTTTTTACAGCAGTTTTAGATTTACAGAAAAATTGAAGAGACACAAAGTCACACACATCCTCTCACACACATACTACCACATTATGACATTATATTAGTAATGCACTAGTATAAGTACATCTTACATTAGTGTCATCTAGTTATCAAACCAATATTAATGTATTATTGTTATTATTATTATTAACATTAACTAAAGTTCATGCTTTATGTGTATTTTCTCTGTTTTTATCTAATGTCATTTTTTATTTTACTGTCTTGGATTGATCAATCTTACATTCTTGTCTGGTGGACTGAGCAACTTCATTGAAGATAACAGTATGTTACGTAGCAACCACTGTTAATTCTTATCACTTTGTTTTGAGGTCGTGTATCATTTTTGTTGCTTTTGTGTTATTTTGATTTTGTCTTCACTATTATTTTGTTAGTTTTTTAATGTTTAAAATAAAAAATAAAATGAAAAGCAGAAAAAATAAAGAAAATAAAAAAGAACAATATCAACAACATAAGCAAGAATAAAACAAAGCAAAAACAATAAGAATGATACAGGGTTTCAGAATAAAATGTTAACAATAAGTAATATAACAACCATTGTTAATTCCTATCATTTTGTTCTAACATCTTTTTTAAAAATTCTAGGATCACATCAAATGTTTAACATTACATTCAATTGTCCTCCTTTGATTCATCTTGGATGTGGCATTATCTAATGGTTTTTCTTGGTTTTGATATGTTTGACAGTTATTTAAAAATTTATAATTAAATTTACCGGTACAATTCAGATGTACACAATGATCACATTCATCATAGGGAATTTGCATGTATACGTGATATATCCTAGCTCCTCTTTTTTCCCATTCCCATGTCCTCTCTTCAATCCCTCTTCCCTTATTTATAAAGCTATTTCCATGTTATCCCTTTTTTCTCATTTTCCTTTTCCTTCAACTCCCCCCAATTCCTCTTTCATTTTGAACAATTACTTCCTATTTTACAATATCTACTATACATTTTGTTTCTTATTTACACTTTCAGTTTCTCACACCAGAGAGATAATGTGAGATATGTGTGTGTGTGTGTGTGTGTGTGTGTGTGTTCAATTTATTTCACTTAAGAGTATGATCTCAAGGTTCATCCAATTAGCTGTAAATGTTTCAAGTTTATCTTTCTTTATGGCTGAGTAGTAGTACTCCATTGTATAAAATATTTCTTTTATCCATTCCTCGATTAATGGGCATTTGTGTTTACAAGATTTAGCTATTACAAATTGTGGTGCTATATACTGATGTACATATGCCACTGTAGTGTGATGCCTTTAAATCTTTCGGAAAGATACCAAGAAGAGGAACAGCTGAGTGAAATGGGTACTCTAGTCCTAGTTTTAGTGGAGTCTGCACATTGATTTCCAAAGTGGTTGCACCAGTCTACACTCCCACCAACAATGGAGAAGGGTTCTTTTTCCCCCTGCATTTGTTATTGGTTAATGGCTTGATAGTAACCATTTTTACTGGAGTAAGATGAAATTTCAGCATTGTTTTAATTTGCATCTCTTAAATGATCAATAACGTTGAACTTTTTGAAATGTATTTATGTACTGTTTGTATTGCTTCTGAGAAGTGTCTATTCATTTTACATGCCTGTTTTTTATTTGGTCTTTAAATTGGGGTGTTGACTTTTTTTTAATTCTTTATTTGGTCTAGATACTAGTCCTTTCTTGGAAGAATAACTGGCTAAGACTTCTTACCACTCTGTGGGTTATCTTTTCACTCTGTTGATTATTTCTTTTTCTGTGCAAAAGCTTTATAATAAGATGAGATCCCAGCTGTTAATTCTTTGTATATTTCCTGGACAGTTGAGGTTTTGTTCATGAAGTCTGCCTACACCTGGGCTACACCTGTGTCGTCAATAGTTCTACCCATTCTCTCTTTCAGAAGATTTAACATACATGTTTTAATATTTTGATCTTTGATCCATTTTGATTTTACTTTAGTACATGGTGACATTTAGTTTCCAGCATGTGGAAAGTCAGTTATTCGAGTGCCATTTATTAAAGAAGCTTCATTTCTTTCAGCTAACATGTTTAGCACCTTCATCAAAGATAAGATGGCTGACTGTGTTTGAAGTTCTTTCTGTGTCTTCTAATCTGTTCTGTTGAACCCCATCTGGTTTTTTCTTTTTTGCCAGTACCGTTTTGGTTTTATCACAGTAGCTCTGCAGTTCAATTTCAAGTCAGGGATTGTGATGCCCCCTGCTTTGCCTTTGTTGCCTAGGATTTTTTGCTATTGTAGGTCTCTTCTGGTTCCAGATGGATTTTAGGAATGTTTTCTCTAGTTCTGTGAGGTATGCTAATGGTATTTTGATTGGAACTGCATTACATCTGTATACCAATTTTGAGAGTATGGCTGTTTTTACGGTATTGGATTTTTCCACCATAAACATGGAATATTTTTTCATTTTCTGATATCCTATTTAATCTATTTCAAAGAGTATTATAGCTTCAGTGTAGCAATCTTTTACTTTGTTAGATTGATTCCTAAGTACTTCATTTTTTATGCTATTATGAAAGATGTGATTTCCCCAATTTTTCTCTGAGCACGTTTCTTGTTTGTGTATAAGCATGCTGTTCATTTTTGCATGTTGTCTTTGTACCCAGTTAAGGGACATAATTTGGTTATCAAATCCAGAAGTCTTTTGGTGGAATTTTTGTGGTCCTTTGTGTAGAGTATCATGTCATCTGCAAATAAAGATAATTTAATTTCTTCATTGCCTATCTTTATTCATTTTATTTCTTTTACTTATGTAATTGTTCTAGTTAATGTTTCCAGAACTATGAATAGCAGTACTGATAGTGGACATCCATTGCTTGTTTCTGATTTTAGAGAGAAAGTTTTCAGTTTTTGATGATTTATTATGATACTGGCTGTTATTTTGTCATAGATGGCTTTTATCAGATTGAGATCAAGACCATCTATTCTAATTTTTTTATGCTTTTCATCACTAATGGTTGTTGTACTTTATGAAATGTTTTTTCCATGTTTATTGAGATGATCATGTAATTTTTGTTTTTGGATCTGTTGCTATGGTATATTACATTTATGGATTTGTGTAAGTTGAACCAACCCTACACCCCTGGGATGAATCCCATTTGATCATAGTGTATAATCTTCTTGATGATTTGCTGCATTCTGTTTGCCAGTATTTTGTTGAAGATTTTTACATCTATGCTCAATAGGGAGATTGGTCTAAGTTCTCTTTGTTGGTTGTGTCCTTGCCTGGTTTTGGTATCAGAGTAATACTTGTTTCCAGGAATGACTGTGAGAGTATAATTTCCCTTTCAAATACATTAACAAGTTTGACAAGTAGTGGTATTAAATCTTTTCAAAATTTCTTTTATAATTCAGCAGTCAATCCATCAGGACCTGGCATTTTCTTTGTTGGTAAGTTTTTAATTACATTTTCAATTTCATTTACTTATATTGGGTCATTTTGAATTTTTACACCTTCTTAAATCAATTTTGAAAATTCAAATCTATCTAGGAATCTATCCATTTCTTCTGTTTCCTACCTTATAAAAGTATCTCATGGTAGCTATCCACAGGATCCATTATGATTTTGCCATTTTGATTTCTAATTGTACGTTTCATTGTCCATGAATTTGAGTCTTTTCATTTTTTGATAAGGTTGGAAAAGGGTCTATTAATTTCATTTAATCTTTTAAAGAACCAACTCTTCAATTCATTTATTGTTTGCATGATTTTCTTAGTCTTAATTGTATTAATTTCTGCTCTAATTTTTATAATTTCCTTCCTTGTATGTGTTTGGGTTTGATTTATTCTCCTTTTGCTGGAAAATTGTTTACTTGAACTCATTCTATTTTCCTGATATATGTATTCACTGCTATTAATTTCCCTCTGAGGACTGCTTTCACTGCGTCCACAGGGTTGAACAGGGCCTACTTCCACCTGGATAAGTGAGGCTTATTACACTGGCTTTTAAAATGTTTTATTGAGCTTTTCATATCCAATATTTTTTCAGAATTTTCAAACTTTTCTTTCATATTTTACATAGAAATCCTTGTTTAATTTGTATCCTGTTTGAATTCATTGACTGACTATTTTTAGAATCATTCTTTTGAATTCTTTTCTTAGTGTTTTCATTCGCTTTAATAGCATTGGAATCAGTTACTATGGAAGTGTTAACATTCGGAGGAGTCATGCTGCCCTGTTTGTCCATATTTCCTATATTTCTAAGTTAAAATTTGTGCATCTGTTTGGTTGGATGTGCCTTCTTTTTGTATTTAATGACTTTTAAAAAGAATAATCCTCTCTTGATGATGTGTCCTATTGTACTGGATCTTAGTACACCATTTAATGTATTTTCAAGTGGGTTTCATACCCACTTCATGGTTTTTGGTTCTTTTTGGGTAGTGATTAATATGCATTGATGCAGTGTGCACTTTTTTGGAGCCTTAGGTTTTCTCTGTAAGTTTCTTGAGTTCTTCTATTAGCTTGGCAATCGTGCTATAGACTGTTGATTATATGGAGTACACTTTCTGCTTTTAGTCCTCTGGTCTTGTCAACTAAGTACATTCTGAAAAGCATTGCAGTGACCTACACTCAGGCCCTTCAAAGGGATGTTGTCATTGGTATTTGTGTGATTTCTCTTTGCAGTTACAGAAACGCATGTCTAGGTGAGCCCAGCATGGCGGCGCACGCCTATAATCCCAGCGCTTGGGAGACTGAGGCAGGAGGATGGCTATGAGTTCGAGGCCAGCCTGTGCTACAAAGTAAGCTTAAGGCCAGCCTGAACTGTATAGTGAGACCCTGTCTCAAAAAGACTAAATAAATAAATTAAATTAAATTAAATGGGAAATACATGATCAGGAGCAGATCTTCAGATACACTAGTCATGGTTACTTGAGGTCTAGTTATCTAGGGATTTTTATTTCCCTTACTTTTGGAGTTAAAATATTCACTGAAGTTTACATAGGATTGAGTTGCATATGGAGCCTGATCCGTTGCCTCTTTTTTGTGCTAAGGTTGTGGCTTACTCACTTGTGAGATCCCAAGTTAACTATACTTGTTTACTGTTGCACAGTTTTCAAACTCAATTACACAACAGTTGTTTGTTCAGTTTGAGAAATCACTCATTTTTATTCTATCATTATAATAAAATATTAAATGTTTTATATTGATACTTAATATATCTAATATTATTTGGAATTATAATAAATTCAACAAATAAAATATGTACAGATCCTTTCACACACTAGTTTTCTTCTTGTGTCACCTATGTTCAAATTAAATGATGATAGAACATAGAATTCTTAATATTTTCTTTAAAAAACCATATTATTTGCAGATTTTGAAGTATCTCAATTTTGAAATAGTTTAGAGTTAAATATGGTTACTTGCAGGTAGTGAGACTTTGGCTTTGTCATGATAGGGTGTCAGACCATTGCTTTCCTGTATAAGTCATTTTCACTAACTGCATATAATTAATTGATAGCAATAAAAATACATTTTAAATATTCTTAATAACTCACTCTAGGTGTCACGCAAAGTCATGTCATAAATACAAGGATATCGATTAAAATAAATGGTGTTATAGAGATCAACAGAAGCAGATACATTTTGTAGGGATTTAGGGAGTAAGGTCAACATGGTCAGTCAAGATAATTTCTGCTCTCTTGGGGGATCTTCCACATGAAAGGAAATTAGCATCCTGAGTACTGACCTAGTTCTTAGGACCTGACTGTACATCCAGCTAATTGAAAACTACTGGGCAGGGTATTGAGTGTGAGAAGAGAAAACCATAAATCAGGGGTTATTTCAGAATCAGTGGTCATTATGAGGCATTTGAATATTGGCTGGATCATAGTTCAGTAGTACACATACTAATATACATCTGATACAAATTTGAAACCTGACTTTAATTGTAGCAATTGAGTATATTTGAACAAGTAGATGGAGCTAAACATCAACTCTTCCTTCCATAAAACTGGATAATAGGAATGTTTAGCTCACGAAATCATTGTGGGAATTGAATGAGATAATAGGTGCGAAACGTTAAGCATAGCAGGTGGCAAAGCAAGCTCCAAGTCCAAGCTGGTTAATGTTATCTTTTTTCAACTGCTTGCATCAAGGGAGTATCAAGAGCTTGAGGGAAGTCTTTCTAAATTTAGGCTTAGCAAGGGAGTTATTTGGGTCTTCAGGTTGTAGGTCACCATTTCTACCCTCCTCCATTGGTCAATATAAACCACTAGCCAGTCATCCACTTGAAGCATATTAATTACAAGAGGCTAAGTCATACCCAGAAGTCATCCAAACCTTTTTACTTTACAGTTCCTTCTATATAACTGACAATTATTTTTACCATTGCCTATAAAATTATGTGCATATTTTAAATGAATGTTATTTAAAATCCAACTTTAAATGTCACCCATCACAAATTCCTCATTGTTAACTTTTGATTGAATGTCTTGTACGTATCACAACAAAAGACCTTGTAGGATAAACAGATATTGAATGAGTAAAGTTAATGTTTCCATTTTGTATTGCCAGTTTGGAATTCTTTAACCTATTATCAAAGTAAACTTAGAGTCAATATTTATCTATGAGATAATTTATTATCTTACTCACTCAATAATTATCAAATGAAACTGCATTGATTCTTACACCGGGGAGTGCACTACTCAATATTCATTTGAGAATATGATAATGATCCCTGGTGGATTTGAATTCACACTTGAATCTCTAGAATCTTCAGAGATCCCCAAAGGCAAACAATAATAAAAGTTGACTAGCTGCAATATAATAAGAATCTTGAATTTCTTATGGTAAGATGATGAATTTTAAGAGGTAAGATTTTGGAGTTTGTACGTGAATCTTGCTTACTGGTTATCTTTTACCATTTGAGAAAACTTTACTTTTGAAGTTGTATACACAAGCTGTACAGATATAACCAAGCAGTAAGGTAGTAATAAATTTATCTGTATTAATTTGTTTCCACAATAAATTACTGCACATAAACAAGCATAAGTCTGTTTACTAAGATTCTTCATTTACCTGCCCATAACACAAGACCACATGGTAACAATATCTAAACTTGCATGTAGCCGCAATGCCAATAAATTCACTAGCTTTGAACTGCTTCAAAAATTTACTGTTGTTAAATATGTAGAAAGAACTGCAGTGATTATTGATCTGAACTTTGTGGTATCAAGGCACTGGGCAGTTTGGACAAAGGACACAAAGCCAAAAATCTTGGGGAAATAGACAACCTACTTCCCGCTGAATAGACATTGGTTAGTTTATTAATTTCTTAGTGTGAAACTTTATTTAGTTTTTAAAAATAACATTACTTCATTATACAACAATCCAATGAAAACACTTTATATTAGGAAGTGATTTAAGTGTTTTAATTAATATAATTTAATTATACTCAAAATAATTATACAATGTTTTGCATAGTGAGAATATTGATACTTTAAACAACTTGGGAAAGCAATGTACTAGAAGTATTTTAAAAATTTATAATAGGTAACTTTATTCATAGCCTCAGTTTTAAATTTCTGTTTCTTCTTTGTTATATCCAGAAACTTGTATTTCTCCTTTTTAAAAAAGTATAATTTAACTGATAAAGATTGTGAGTCATGTAATTAATTTGGCACCTCTTTTACACATTAGCTGTTAGAAAACTGAAAGTATAGACTGTTATCTTCCCATTTAATGTATGTTCAACTTCACTGTAACCATTATTTACTTTTACTTAAAGAATAGTTCCTAAAAGAATGAACTGAGTTATGCCTGACCAGGATTCATATACTGATTTCATTATTTACTATACAATCTTAGATATGTTACTTAATATTTTCAAACAGTTTCTTTATCAGTAAGTGAAAAATAACAAAAATACTGTTGAACAAAAATTAAAATAGAACTGTAAGCATAAATTGTTCAGTTTTGTACCCACAATTTAGCCACCATTTAATAATTAATCTGCTATACAAATGATCACTTACGTCTCCATAATATAATTCTACATGTATAATTTCTAATACTTTTTATGATGCATACAATTTCATTTGTTATTCTCATGTTTCACATTTCAAAATATTTAGATTAATTACCATTTTGGTATATGTTATAATATGTGTAAGGACATACACTATGAGTTGAGCATGGTATCACACACCTGTGATTCCCACACTCTAGAAGGCTGAAAAGGATGATCATAAGTTTGAGACCTTCACAGGCAATTTAGGAATTTACCAAAAACCTTTCTAAAACAATAACAATTACAAAATGGCTGGTATAAAAAAATTTCCAGAATTTATTCTGAAAAATAAAGTGTATATTGTTTCAAGAAAGTTTTCAGGTGTTTCTGATAAAAAGCAATTTTTAAAATATAGAAGTACTCATTACACATATAAACTGTGGGACACTAGAGCATAAAATGCAATTATTAGTCCAAATTTTGATTGAATGATACATTTGTTTATAATCATATCAATGATTGTGTTAATGAAAATGAAACCATCATATTTGCGAAATCTTTCATGTAGTTTTTGCATCACAGGTTCGTTTTTTCAGGCGCTATATTGTCTCACAGATTCACGGATGGATGGGAATCACACTGCAGTGACACAGTTCATTTTGTTGGGTTTAACAGATGATCCAGTCCTTCGAGTCGCCCTCTTCACGATCATCCTGTGCATCTATCTGGTGACCATATCTGGGAATCTCAGCACCATCGTTCTTGTCCGACTCTCCTCTCAACTCCACCACCCCATGTACCTTTTTCTGAGCCACCTGGCTTTTGCTGACATAGGCTATTCATCATCTGTCACACCCAATATGCTTAAAAGCTTCCTGATAGAGAGAAATAAGATCTCCTACCTTGGATGTGCCATCCAGTTTTGTTCTGTTGTTTTCTTTGGATCAGCCGAGTGCTGCCTTCTGGCTGCCATGGCGTATGATCGCTTTGTGGCAATCTGCAGCCCACTGCTTTACTCAACCAAAATGTCCACACGAGTCTGTGTCCAGTTACTTCTAGCTTCTTACATAGCTGCTTTTCTCAACACTTGCTCTTGCACTCTTTGCTTCAATTCTTTATTCTTCTGTGGGCCAAATGCAGTCAATCATTTTTTCTGTGATTTTGCTCCCTTAGTCGAGCTCTCCTGTTCCGATGTCAGTGTTCCCATAGTGGTTTCCTCATTGTCAGCTGGCTCCGTCATTGTGGTCACAGTATTTATCATAGCCGTTTCCTACACCTCCATCCTCATCACCGTCCTGAAGATGCGCTCCACCGAGGGGCGCCGCAAAGCCTTCTCCACCTGCACCTCCCACCTCACTGCAGTCACCCTGTTCTATGGGACTACTACCTTCATTTATGTGATGCCCAAGTCCAGCTACTCCACCGACCAGAACAAGGTGGTGTCTGTGTTCTACATGGTGGTGATCCCCATGTTGAACCCCCTCATCTACAGCCTCAGGAACAAGGAGATCAAAGAGGCTTTGAAGAGAGAGCTTGGTAGGAAGATATTTTATTAGTGACATTTATTATTTTGTAGGACTTGATACAGTCATAATATTTCATATATATAATAATAAAAAGAAAACTGAGTGTCTGTGGTTGAAATATATGTGTTTATTATGACTAGCCACTGTGGATTATTTTATTAATTGTAGGAGGAGGGTTTCAGAAAACAATAGCAAATCAAAGGCTTCTAGTAAGTTAATTTTAATAAAAGTAATTAATGATTAACAAAATAATTGTTTCACATAAACTTCTGAAATTTATTTTAAATTGTATTCAGATTTTTTTCAAAACTCTTTAAGGTTATTATACTTCCAAATCTTTATGACAATGTCCATTTTCAATCGCAATTTGTCGTGAAATGTGCATTATAATTATAATCATTGACTGTTGTGGTTTGTGTCTTGATGATTCTCTAAAGCCTCATGTGGTCATAGGTGGAGATTTTTCAGAGGTGACTGAGCCTACAGTGTGAGAGGCCAGTTTTAAGGGTGTGTTATTACTAAATTAGTCCACTAGTTGGTTTTATATAGTTTATGTAGGATTAAGGGTGCCCTACCCTGGGTGTATGAGCAATAAAATAGGAGAGAGAGAAAGAAGAATAGTGTGGTTGCCCATTCCTTGTCACTTCTGGGCTACTTTGGGGCTCTGCTGACTTTATACTCACCATGCCATGAACAGTTTCTCCTCTGTGATACCCTTCTGCCATTCTACCCTGCCTTGTAGCCATCAAACTATGAGCTGAAACTTTTACAAAATGCGAGCCAAAATAAACCTTTCCTTCTTTAACTTTGGTTGTCAGGTAGTTTATCTCAACAAGAAAAGTAACTAAGACACTGACAGCACATTCTGAGAGTAAAGAAAAGGAGAACAAGTAGTGAAGTTAATGGATTTTGGCTGGCACGTGCTGGTGCACGCCTGTAGTCTCAGCACTTGGGAAACTGAGGAAGGAGGATCACTACAAGTTCAAGGCCAGCCTGGTCTACAAAGTGAGTTCAAGCCAGCCTGAACTGCACTGTGATACTCTCTCTCAAAACAACAAAAAAGAGCTAAGATAATTATACTACTACTTTCTACTAGCTCATTAGGAAGAACCGTTTGAGCTTCTATTTGATCAATTTTTCATACCTACATCTTATAAACTGAGCAACTACTTTGAACATAACAAGATGCAATATATTGACGATTGTTAATCTCCTATTATCATATTCTGAAATTCTGTGTTGTTGCTTTTATTGTTTTTTCTCTTTAAAATAAAAAATTTTTGAGAGACAAGAAAAAAAGGAAGAAGAAATTAATGGATCTATCTGCTGAGAATGGGTTTCGGAACCCACAAAATTCTGTTTATGATCTCGGCTTGATTCCAGCCTTGTGCATAAACAGATCCCCATAAAAGAATAAGATGATATGCCTCTAGCTAACCTGTGAATTCATCTGCTAGATTAAATGAAGTGGGTTCCTTTCAAGGAATGAGCAGGTTTCCTGAACTACTCAGGGAATAAAAGGGGCAAATTCCTGGCCTGATTGGCCAGCAGGCTGGCATCATGCTAAGAAGGCCTGGTGAATTCGGATGCTTGTGTCTCCCCTGAGCATCTTTGTGCCAGTGGGATGTTGAGGTCCCCCATTACAATTGTGCTAGTGTTTGTTTGATTTTTCGTGTCCATTAATACTTGTTTAATATAGTAATACTTGTTTAACATATAGTTGGGTGCACTAGTATTTGGTGCATATATATTTATGATTGCTATCTCTTTCCCTTGGACTTTTCCCTTAACAAGTATGTAATGACCTTGTCTCTCTTGATCAGTCTTGGCTTGAAGTTGACTTTTTCTGGAAATATAATAGCTACCCCTGCTTTTTACCAGGCTCCTGTTGTATGAGGTACTGATTTCCTTCCTTTTGGTTTCAGTCTGTGAATTTATTTTTGAGTTACATGTGTTTCTTGTATGCAACATACTGTTGGATCTTGTTTCTTTTTTTCTTGAAGACAGGGCTTCACTATGTAGTGCAGGCTAGCCCTGAGCTCACTTATGTAGCCCAAGCTCACCTCAAACTTACAGCAATCCTTTTGCCTCAACCTCCTGAGTGTTGGGATTATGGGCATGCACTACCACACCTGGCAAAGATCTGGTTTGTTAATCTATTTAGCAGTCTGTTTCTTTGGATTGGTTAATTGAGATCACTTGCAGATCATTAGAACTGATATGTATTGATTTATCCTTGTCATATTTTCTCCTGTTGTTGGCTCCCTATCTTTCCCCTGTTTAATTGCTTACCTTGCCTGGGGGATTTTTTCTATTGGAGTTTAAGGAATTGTAGTCCTTCTTATCTCTTTCTAGAATATCCATCAGAACATTTTGGAGTGCTGGTCTGGTTGTCCTGAATTTCTTTAGTTGTTCTTTGCCATGGAAGTATCTTATTTCTCCACTTATCTTGAAGGAGAATTTTTAAGGGTACATCAATCTGAGTTGGAGGTTGTTTTCTTTTAGGAATGAAATACTTCACTTCCAAGCTCTCCTTGACTTAAGAATTTGTGTTGAGAAGCCTGCTGTGATTGGGATGGCCTTTCCTTTAAAAGTAACTCGTTTCATTTCTCTAACAGCTTTTAATGATCTGTTCTTATGCTGAATTCCTAGAATTGTACTATGCCTTCATATAGATTTATTTTGGTCATGACTAATTGGAGTTCTATACACCTTAATTACTATCTGTATGTCAATCTTTTTCCATGGTTGGGACACGTTCTGCCATTACTTCTGTGAATAGGTTTTTTATGTCATTTGCACTGTCTTCTGCTTTTTACTTGACTCTGATCTATCTTATATTGTTCTTTGCATCACCTTGTGGCCACCAGATTGCTTTTTCACTATCCCTTGCTATTTTGTCCACACGTTTGTTCATTCTGCGTAACCTTTCAATAGAATTTTTAATCTCTGGATATCTATTTAAATCTATTTCATGGATTTTAGTTTATTTCCTATGCTGTGAATTTGTGGTTTCTATCATTTTCATAAACTATTCTTTTTATCTTTGTCTACTCTAAGTTCACTTAACGTGTCTTTTACTATAACTGGCATCTCTTATTTTACTGACAGATTATTTCTGAAGTGATTTTCTTTCATTAATCTGTTTTGTTACTGCCACTGCTAACATCAGAAAATTCAGGTAGGTGGATTCTGATTTCATCCACCTCATTTTTGCCTGGACTTGTTGTGGATGGACTGAGAGTTTGGGACTGCATTTTGCTTTTCTGTCTTGTCATTTTTCTATTTTTTTAAAAATTACTCGGATAAAACCAGAGAAAGCCCCAACCAAAAAGAGAACTACAGGCCAATCTCTCTAATGAACAAAAATGCAAAAAACTTCAATAAAATACTAGCAAACAGAATGCAGCAAATCATCAAGAGGATTATGCACCATTAAAAGTGGGATTCATCCCAGGAATGCAATGATGTCTCAATATACACAAATCAATTAATGTAATATACCATATCAATAGAGCCAAAGACAAAAATGATATGGTCATCTCAATAGATATAGAAAGTTTCTGATAAAGTCCAACACTCATTAATGATAAAAAAAAACTACAGAAAATAAGAATAGTTTTTATCTCACTCTGATAAAAAGCCATCTATGACAAACCAAAGGCCAATATCATACTAAATGGACAAAAATTGAAAGCCTTCACTTTAAAAATCAAGAACAAGACAAGGATACCCATTGTCACCACTCCTATTCAATATCATTCTGGAAATATTAGCCAGAACAACTAGACAAGAGAGAGAAATAAAAGGAATAAGGATAGCAAAGGAAGAAGTAAAATTATTATTTGTAGATGATATGATACTCTACATAGGAGATCCCCAAAAATCCACCAAAAGGCTTACAGATTTAATAACCAAATTCAGTAGCATAGACGGATACAAAGTCAACACTGAAAAATCAATAGCATTCCTCTACACAAACAAACAGACTGAGAAAGAAATTAGGGAAACCACACCTTTCACAATGGCATATAAAAATGAAATTTGTAGGAATCAATCTAACAAAGGAAGTAAAGGATCTATATAGTGAAAATTAGAGTACTCTGAAAAAGAGATTGAAGAGGATTTCAGAAATTGGAAAGATATTCCTAATTCATGGATAGGAAGAGCCAACATTGCAAAAATGGCCATACTCCCAAAATAGTTCTACAGATTCAATGCAATCCCAATTAAAATACCACTAGTATACCTCACACATCTAGAGAAAACATTCCTGAAATTCATCAGGAAGCAGAAGAGACCTAGAATAGTAAGGAAATCCTGGGCAGCAAGGGAAAGGCAGGAGTCATTCCAATTGCTGACTTGAAAATATACTACAGGGCTACTGTGATAAAATCAGCATAGTACTGACAAAAAAAAAAAAACACCTCAGGATCAATGGAATATATTAGAAGATACAAACATAACTGTACGCACAATTGGCTACCTTATCTTTGACAAAGGGGCCAAACATGTTCACTGGAAGAAAGATAGCCTCTCCAATAAATCGTGCTAGAAAAACTGGCTTTCCACATGCCAAAAACTAAAACTAGATCCATGTCTATCACTACGCACTAGACTAAAGTAAAAATGGATCAAAGATCTAAATATTAAAACAGAAACACTCAATCTACTGGAAGAGAAAGTAGGTAGAAATCTTGAAGGCATAGGAGTAGGCAGAGACTTCATGAACAAAAACCAAACTTCATGGGAAATACTTTAAGGAATCAACAACTGGAATCTCATCTTATTGAAAAGTTTTTGCACATCAAAAAAAAATCACCAACAGAGTAAAAAGAAAACCCATAAGTTGGGAAAAAATTTTAGCCAACTTCCCTTTAGACAAAGGACTCCTATCTAGAACATATAAAGAATTTTTTAAAAAATTAAGCCCCCCAAATTTGAAGACCCAATCCAAAATGGGCACCTGAGAATATACACTTCTCAGATGAAGAAATACAAATGGCAAATAAATATATGAAAAAATGTTCAACATCATTAGTCATTCAAGAAATGCAAACTAAAACAATACTGAAACTCCATCTCACTCCAGAAAGAATGGTTATTATCAAGAAATCAACCAATAACAAATGCTGAAGGGTCTATAGGGCAAAAGGAAAATTTCTCCACTGCTGGTGGGAGTGTAGACTGGTGAAACCACTGTGGAAATCAGTCTGGAGATTCCTTACAAAATTAGGATTAGAAGTCACATTTAACCCAGCTATTCCCTTTCTGGGTATTTTCCTAGAAGAATTAAAAACATCATATCCAGTGATGTATGTGCACACATGTTTATGGCAGCACAATTTGCCATAGCTAAATCTGAGAAACAATACAAATGCCCATCAACTAAGGAATGGATAATAAAGATTTGGTATTTTTATATAACAGAATATTACTCCACTATAAAAAGAGATAAACTCGAGGCTTTTATAGGTAAATGGATGCAACTAGAGACCATACTCATAAATGAAATGAATCAGACCCACATGTGTAAAACATTGTATTGTCTCCCTAGTGTAAGAACCTGAAAGAGTAAGTAAAACCCAAAAGGTACAATATATATTGTAAAAGACAAAGAAATAGGTCAATTGAAAGAAAAATTGTGATGAGAGAAAGGGGAAAAAGAAAGAAGAAAATATATATTTATATATACTGTACATATTATATATTATATACATTATGTATATTTTATATATATAAAGATAGCTGGGATAATTGTATTATTAATGTCTGTTGGTTTATTGAAATGAACAGTTAATACTGAAAAATTTTTGACCAATTTTACATACTTATGTCTTGTAATCTGAACAACTAATTTGAAGACAACAATATGCAATACAACCACCATTGGAAAATTCCTACCATCTTGTTTAGTGAAGCTCTGTATCATTTCTAATGCTTTTTATTATGTTCTTATTAATGGTTTGATCAATCTAGCATTTTTATATCTGATAATCTGAGGAATTTCATTGAAGATAACAATTTGTAATATAATAACCACTGTTAATTCTTATCATTTTGTTTTGGTTGGGTTTTTTTTTGGCGGTACTGGGGATTGAACTCAGGACCCTGCGCCTGCTAGGCAGGCCTTATCACTTTGTTTTGAAGCCCTGTATCATTTTTATTGTTTTGATTTTGTCTATGTTGTTATTTTGTTATTGTTTTTATTCGCTTTAAAATAAAAGAAATTGCTTTCTGTTGATGCTTGTAAACTGCTTATAGTAGGTAGCTTTATGATTAGTATAGAGGCCTCTTTAGGAAATATCTATGCCTCAGATATGTCTTCTAGATACAGTTGGTTCTTAGCCTTTGAGTCTATCCTATCTTTCTAATTTATTAGGGATGAAATTTGCTATCTATTTTTCTCAGCATCCAGTTCTTTGATACTTGACTATGGTAATTATTATGACCTCATACAACCACAGTGTTGTCACAGAAGGAAGGACAACTGATTACAATAAGTGTGACACCCTGGATAAAGGAATATAATTAACAATAGCAGTAGCATTAAGCACAGCATAGAAATGGACAAGTGGTGGTAAAAATTAATTGGTAGGAGAAAGAAGTATGATTATATAACAAAACCCAACTTGTACGCGGTAAGTTTACCTTAGTAGAGTGATTTTACCATGTATGGGGGTGGAATTCAAGAAGGGTAAGGGAAAAATAGAGGAACTAAATGAAGATACATATAGTAGAAGCAAGGCTGAAGAACAAAGGAAGATCACCCAAGCTTTGGGAAACTGGAGAAGACCAGAGAGAAAAAATAAAGGAGAAAGCAAAAGAATATCAAAAGAAACCAGGAAAACTAAAAAAAAAAAAAGTTCACTCACATAAAAAAATTTTTAAAAATCTAAAAAAGACAACTGAGGAAAGAGAAAAAAAGACAAACACACAATACTGATAACAAAAATAAAATCTAACAACCAAAAAAAAAAAAAAACTAAAACAAAACAAAGAAAAAAACAGAGAGAAAAAAATGCAAATCTTCTACTGTCCACTGTTCTGTGGTAGTGTGTAATTCAGAGCCCAAATCTGTGCTGGGTAACACTGCCACATCTGCAGTAGAATTAGTGTTGGGTGTGGGGCTGATCTTGGCCTCTGAATGTGGGGGCTGACACCACAGTATTCATCCAATAACTCTGCAGACATCCCTCAGTGGCCCACCCATATCTCCTTACCCTGTATGTCTCCATGTCACTTAGCTAGTTGCTGTGGCACGCGGAGACAAAGACAGCCCAAGGCTGCTCCAGTCCTGGGTTCAGTTGTTACATCCTAGCAGCCTTCTCTGTTCCACTCTGCTGGTACATCTCTCTCCTCCCTCTTGCCTCTGTGAGCAGGATGCAAGGAGTGCTATGGTCGACTTACTGCCTTTGCCACTGTGGTTCCTCACCTTGCTGTACCTAGAGGTTCAGTTAGCCACTGGTGTGCAACATTTACTGTTATGCTCACTGACATGTTTCTCCCTGCGGGTGAGGGGGCTCTGGGCTTGCTCACTCTGCATATGTTCCTGTAGGTTCCACGTTCCATGCTCACATGTGAGCTGGGCACATAGGCTTAATATTGATGGTTCCCAACACAGTCATAGTTTTCTTTTTATCCTCTCAGAGTCTGAGGGGAAAGCACTGGTAGACCATTGGAGAGGAAGCAGTTTCCTGGTCATTTGCCAGTGAAATTTGCTGCCAGGCTGAAATGTCCTCTGTTTGGAGGAAGACAAAAGAGACTAGGGGCCATATACCCCAGTCTTTACTGTGTGACTTGATTCTGACACACTATTGTGGTCCATTAGCTCTTTGGGAACTTCCTGGAAAGGCAGTTCCTGCACTGCATGCAGGCAGAGGTCCTACAAGCAGCCCTGAGGACCTCACTTTTTATAAAGTTCTATGCCTATGGTTTGTTTGATCTACAATTCATTTATTTCAGATTGATTTTTGACATTAAGATGTATGTTTCTCCTTGTTTTACAATTACCTTTGTTTTTAGTTGATTTTCTCTGAATAACTCCAATGTAGTTCCTCCTCTATTTAGCTATATTCAATCTCTTAGGTACAGTCTTTAGTATCTCCCCTGGGAATCTTAAGTTGCTTCTATTTGCTGAGAACTAGAACTAATATTTTTCCCAATCTGTCTTCCCTCCTCAAATTATTCTTTTCTAGCAAAAGCTAGCATCATTCAGTTTGTTGATTCAGAAGCCTGCAAGTAATTTCTTTCTCTTCTCATTCAACACTCCCATATTCAATCACAATGTTTCATCCTTCTGAATCCAACACTTAGCTGCCAATTCTCTCCATCCTCATTGTTAGCACGTTTTCAAGCCATTTCTCTTACAGTTAGCTCACAATAGTATTCCTGTGGTGGTTAATTTATGTGCCAGCTGGACTAGGCATTGGGTACAAGTGTTTGATCCAGCACCATCTTAGATGTTGCTCTGACGGTACTTTTAAAAGTTGGTTAACATTTAAATAGGAAGACAGTAAATGAAGCAGATTATCTTCCACAATGTGGGTGGGCTTTACTCTATCAACTGAAGATCTTAAAGAAAAGACTGAGGTTCCTGAAAGAAGATTGAATTCTGTCTATAGACTAGGTTTAGACTCCCGACAGCAATATTAACTTTTGCCAGTATTTTCAATCCATTCATCTGCCCTGGGTATTTTGGACTGTATCCCAAATTGTATGAGTCAAATCCTTAAATATCTATCTCTTCTAAATAGATGATAGATAGATAGATAGAGTGTGTATATAATAGAGAAATATATGGAAGTGAAAATCTGTGTATGTGTGTATTTTATACATATATAAACATATTCAGTTGGTTGTATTTGCTTGGAGAAGACACAAATACAACCATTGGCCAGATTTCCTCTTCTCTCTCTTTTTCTCTTTCAATTCATTGTCCATACAACAACCATAGACATAAATAAAAGTATTCATTTCTTTCATTAAATCTGCAAATGTCTTAGAATAAAGGTACTAGTTTTTGACATGCCTTACAAGGTCCTGAATGCAATCCCTATTTTCTTTCTATCTCTCTTGACTTTTCTTCTTGGGCTCAATGGATAGACACTCAGAATCAACAATTTGATATTTTCCAAATCCTTAAACATATCCATATACTTTGTTGCCTGTGGGCCCTCTCAAATTCAGTAACTCCCCCTGCAACACATGTCTCTCATCACCCGGGAACCACACTTACGCCATAGGTACCAAACTATGTATCATATGACTACAGCTCCACACCAAAGTAAGGACACCATCATTCTCTTATAGATCTGTGTATGTTTACTTCAAAATATTTAGTGTACTGGTAGTTACATATTCAGAGCTTGGTTTTGCACAATATTGGAAGCTTCATGTAAGCAGCCAATGTCATGTTTCCCATGTCTCTAATTTTTATAGTTCTGAAACATAGTAAGCTTAATCTATTTAATGAGAATGAATGAAAACAATTCTGTAAATTAATGGTAGATCAATGAAACTTTTTTCCTTTCTTGTCTATCGAGTCTGCTGGCTTTGAATCCTTACTTTATAAAGAATATAGGAGAGGCACACACCAGGTAAGCAAAACATAAAGGACAAATGCCTTTTTGATAGTTTTAAACTGCACGCTGTTTGTAGAGGTGTGAAATGATGAGGTATTATGAACACTACCCCTAGGGGGTTTTATTTCTAAGACATGCCTTTTGAAAAATTTTTTGGTGTTGGGAATCGAATTCAGGACCTTGTGCTTGTCAGGCAGGCAATGTGCCACTGTATCACCAGCAAACATCCCATTTTAGCAAACACCTTCTATTCAAAGTATGGAGGCATCCACATCTGAGTATATGGATGTATTAGAGTAACTTTATGGAAAAAATAAATAAGAATCTGGATGAATATGTTTAAATGCTTGAGACCAAGAGTTCTATGTCTATTGAAAATAAGGTAGACTCATTGCTCCTGGAACCTCCTTTATATTACTAAGAAGAAACACCTTCATTCTCCTCTCTATGCACTCTCCATTGTTTTCTATCACATAGCACACAAGACTTTAAAGGGTGTAAAAAAGACAGCACACTTAGGGACTTCAGGACCTGAGGATCACATAAGAGTGAGTTTGATGTGTTTCCTTATTGCTTCCATATGCTTTGAATAGGTAAGCAAAGCCTCCAACTCAGGGCCACCAACAGACACAGACTAAAACTCTAAGAAAAGCCTGTACTTCTTGCAAAATAACTGGGAAAAGGGTGTCCTGAACAAAACAGAAAATCTTCGATAATGCTTGCTATACTTAAAACAAAGACTATTGAGAAAATACCTGTCATCCTCTGTGGTTTTGGGGGGACAGTCCAGGGGTCAATCCCACTTACCCTTCCTCCTCCTATTTTTCTGCCTGCTAGTGCCAGTGGTTCCACTGGGAACTGAGCCTCCTTTGTGACCTGGTAAGAATAAAACTTAATGAGATGTGCCGAGGAGGGACTAATTAGTACTTGACCTCTTCCCTGTACACATGGGCCCAGTGGAAGCGGAGCCTCCATCTTCAAAAACAGGGAAGCTGTCTGCTTCCTTTCCCATTCTTGATGCTTCTTGTATGTAATTCCCCGCATATTCTGCTGTTTGTTTTCTTTTTCATTCTTTAGACATTATGTTTGAATCCAGAGTGTTTTTCACAGAAGGGAAGCCATCTACCACTGCACAACGTCTCCAACCCTTTGGGCACCATTTCTAATGCTACATCTTATACCTGGAACACCTTTCTATTACCCTTACTCTGTTTTCTCTAGTCAGTAGACTAAGTCTTTGTGTTTTATCCTCTAGAGAGTGTTATTTTACTACCCTGATTAGAAAAATGTGCATCTCCTTTGGGCCTATTGTTTCTCATATCATATTGTAAGTATAGATGCTGTTTTACACTTAGGAATTCTGCAGATAGTTTTATACTATGTAGAGAGTCATTGGAAATCAGACAGTGGTCTGTCTGTTTTTGTATCAGTACAATGCCTGTCACTTAATAAATGCTCAGTAAGCCATTGTGTTGAACTGAATTATCTTCAACAACACTAGGAAAACATTCTTTTGGATTTTGCATCCCTGTAAAGTGCAAGATGCTTAACCTAAGGATAGAAGGCACTTTACAATGGTACATCAATTTTCTAAATGATTTTAGCTCTTCTGTCTATAAATGGGAAATGGACTATATCTCTCAGTATTCAAAGGAAAGGTTCTTGTGTCTGTATTCTGCTTGTCAGGACAGCTAAGTGTTCAGTACCATGATTTTGAGCTATCTCCCTAGCCCCTTTTATACTAGTGTGTACCAAATCCTTTCTATATATATAATATATGGAAAGGATTTATATAATGTATGAGAAAACATTAAAAGTAAATATATAATATATATAAATGTAAATAAACATATATTATATATATTTACTTTTTTAAATTTTATTTTTAAGACAAAAGAAACAGAATAACACAGAAACAATACAGAAAATACCAAGTTATAGAGAAGATAATAGAGAATTGGCACTGGATGCTGTACAACATAATGTTATCTTTGTATTTGTTATAACAAATTCAATAAAAGAAATACCAAATTAGAGAGGAGACAGTAGGGAACCATCACTGAATGCTGTATTCCATACTGTTGTCTTTGCATTTGTTAACACAAACACAATAAACGAAATACCAAATTACAGAGAAAATAGTAGGGGTTACGACTGGATGTTGTATTACATAATGTTATCTTCGTCTTTATTACTCTGTTATATAGATAATGGCTCATTCAATTAACCAATTTTCTCCACTTCACCTCTGTTGTTCTACAACCCTGTCAGTGATCTTCCCACTGGTAATAACTGCACTTTTGGTTTATTTACTCCCTCATGCTCTTACTTGGGAAGAGACTTGCCTGCTTCTAAATATGCTGTATAATACGTGGGTGTACACAACTTGCTGTGGCAGGAGGTGGAGAAGCACTGTTTGGCAAGCCCTCACAGCCATTGGGTGTCTGGTCGGGTAGGCAGGGTTACACAGTGAACCACTAGGTTTTGTCAGCACGTCTGCATCTATAGGCTCAGGCAAGTCTTCAGGGCCATCCAGGGGGCCGTGCTGAGTGCTTGGCACACCCCGGGGGCGAGGCAGAGCGCCTGGCACACCCTGGGGGCCGAGTGGCGCTCCAGGCACACCCCGGGGGCCAAGCGGAGCTCGGGGCACACCCTGGGAGCGGGACAGAGCACCAGGCACGCTGGGGGGCGGGGGGGGCTCCCTGATTAGAGAGATTTCTGCAGAGTGGGGATTCTGCTTCAATGGCCTTTGTAACCTCCCATCCTCATACTGGATTTGACCAGTCTTGGGCAGCACAGAAATAATAATTCCATGCTAGAGGATAGTGACAGTGAGGTGAGGGATGCAAGTGGCTCCCTTCACTGGAGTGCATCAGGATGGTCAGGGTGAAGATGTAAGAGAGAAAAATGACAAACACTGTGGCCACAATGATGGAGACAGAAGAGATGGAAGGGATCATTTCAATAATGGGGACATCTGAACAGGAAAGTTTCTGAGAAAAAGTATCTATTTGATTTGATCCACAGCAAGACAGACTCAATAAACAACTAGCAAATGTCCAAACATTCACACAGTCACTTAGATAAGGAGCTACTACTAAGAGGGGGCAGACTCCAGGGGACATGTGGGTAGAGTTGCTCTACTAGTGGGCAGAGGTGAGCAGATAAACATATGATAACAGTATGCCATAGTGGCCAAAGGGAAGCACTCAGATATCACCAGAAGACAGAGTTGAGCTTCACAAAAGCAACAAAGATTCAAAATATATAAAAACTTGTGTAATTAAAGAAAAATATGAAAAGAATTGTGATGGTAAGCTTTTCACAAATCTCAATAACCAAGAGAGAAAGCAATTCAAAAAGTCAGTACAGGTGTAGAAACTTTTGAGTGTGTCTCAGTTACTTTTCTCTTGTTGCTGAGACAAAATACCTGATGCCCAAAATTAAGGGAGGAAAGGTTTATTTAGCTACAGTTTGTGGAGGTTTCAGTCTATACTTATGTGGCTCCAAGGCAGAATGGCACATGGGAGAAGGAAACAGTTCGTGATGGTGGAAAAGAGCAAAAGCAATGAAAGCCAAAAGGGAGGAGCAGTGGCAAGCAGCCTCTTTCCCTCCCTTACACTGTATACAAACTACCTGCCCCAGGGTGGGTGTAGCACTCACACCTATAATCCCAGCATTGGACTATGGATCAATCAAAAATCTAGAATAGAAGCTCACCCCATGACTGCATGAGGATTTGGAGGGACATGCAGGAGTAAACCATAACAGTGACAGTTTAATCCTATGGAATGTAAAATACCACTATACTCTTTCCAAATATAATTATAATCCTGTATAAGAGCAGGCAAGTCTCCCAGAAATAGTAACCTGAAATAATTTTAGTGAAAATGATGTATTTGTATTTTATGACTCTAGAAAGTTATATATTAAAGTTGGCATTAGTCAGTATGCTAGCACTGTGTATATAAGACAGTTCTTCACAGAAAAAAGAGCTAAAGGTAAATATGAATCATATATGAATCGTGAAACTATTGTTCTAGAATTTCCAGATTCACAGATTCGGATTCTTTCAAAATGAAGAATGTGTTCTTGCTATCAATTTCTTCATGGCCTCTTTTACCTCTTTGTTCCTCAGGCTGTAGATCGGGGGGTTCAGCAAGGGGATCACCACCGTGTAGAATACAGACACCACTTTAATATGGTCAGGTGAATGGCTGGACTTTGGTATAACATAAACAAATGTAACTGTCCCATAAAACAAAGTCACTGCAGTGATGTGGGAGGTGCACGTAGAGAAGGCCTTGTGCCTTCCCTCCCTAGAGCGCATCTTCACAATTGCATGGAGGATGTAGAGGTACTACACAATGATGACGAACAGTATGATTACAATGATTGACCCAGCAGAGATGGCTGGAGATATTTCAGCAATGTAAATATGGGTACAAGAAAGCTTTACTAGCAGTGGGAGGTCACAGAAGAAATGGTTGATTTCACTTGATCCACAGAAAGTCAGGCTCAATAAACAGCAGGTAAATGATGAAGCATTCAGACCCCACCCAGATAGGAAATAACTAACAAGACGATGCAGACCTTGGAGGACATGAGGGCAGAATACAGCAGGGGTGAGCAAATGGCCACATAGCGATCATAGGCCATGGCGGCCAACAGGAAGCACTCAGCTGTTCCAAAGACGACATCAGAGCCGAGCTGCACTATGCAGCCAGAAACAGGGATAGCAGTCCTCTTCCTCAGGAAACTCACATTTTCTTTTTTTTTTTTTTTTTTTTTTTTTTTCGGTACTAGGGATCGAACTCAGGACCTTGTGCTTGCCAGGCAAGCACTTATTCCACTGAGCTATATCCCCAGCCCCAGGAAACTCACAATCATGACAGGTGTGACTGATGTGGAATAGCCCATGTCCACAAAGGCCAAATGGCTGAGAAAAAGATACATCGGGGTGTGAAGCTGAGGACTTCTTCGGATTAACATGATTATGCTGACATTGTCCAATATAGTAGTAACATAGATTCCTAGAAAAACTACAAAGAAGGTGGAACAAAGTATAGGATCCTCTGTTAACCCCAAAATAATGAACTCTGTTACCATTGTGTGATTTTCAGTCTCCATCTTTGGAATGGTGCCTGTTGAAATAAAAACTGGTGGGTAATACAGTAAATTAAATGATCTCATAATTGATCATCTTTACACCAAACTCTGTCTTTTTAAAAAGTCAATAGGTAGCTCTCATTTTTCTCGAATGCATACACTTTGCAAAATGTTTATGAACATGTTCCACTATTAAAGATGTCAAAACACTAATCTGTATTTATCTTGCTGCAGTTACAATGGGTCCAGGGGCTTAGATCAGCATACTGCACTCTGTCACCATCTTAGATCAATTCAGGTTGTTGAATAAGTCCTTTAAGTAATGGTGTTTTAAGAACAAGGATGGTAAAAGTGATTGAACTAGTGCTAGTATTTGGTGGTATCCAATTTGCCCTGTTTCACAGAGGCATTGAAGAGCATCCACTGCAAGTCCTCTTGTAGTTGTGAGATTGTGAAAAGTACATGCCAGTGGGCTATGAAAGAGAATATGCGTTTTCAGATCAAATTAAATTGCCAGTAAACAACTTCTCTTCTTGTCCTGCAGTGACATATTTTATGTGACACAACTATAATGTAGAGCTACCTCTTACCTGCCCAGGTATTGAGTGAATGTGGAGAACACAAAATATACTGAAAATGTACCAAAGTGAGAAATACATAGATGTTGCACTAGGCCACACTGAGTTTCCAAGATTAATTTATTACAGTAGCATATCGTCTAACCTGGTCAGTATAGTTACAGCTTAACTGTAAACGGAAGCTTCATATAGAGTTTAATACTGAAAGAAACATAAGAAATAAGTTCACTTTGGGCCATTAGTTGGGTTAACAAAAGTGTAATTTCATAGTCTTATATGAACATAGTATACAATGGAATATGCTTTCTAAATGCATTGTGTTTATTATGCCAGTTGTGAGAGCAATCAGAGTAATAAATAAAATAGAAAGACCATAAAGAAGTCACTTAATTTAACAACAAAAAAAAAGTATTGAGTAAGGTTAGTCAGAAAATTGTGAAAAAATAAAACAAAGGGAGACTTTCAATTAAGCAAATTGTTAACCTGAAAGATCCTGAAACAAACATTGCAAATAAAACACTTGGATAAACTGCCAATACTCAGGTATTAAAAATATGGAAAAGATTCGACATGTCTAACACAAGTGAATGCAAATTAAAACTACAGTTGATGATTTCAAATTTGTCAGCATAGTTATCATGAAAAAAAGAAAGATCACAAACGTGGCCAGGAACTTGGAGAAAATAGAGCCCTGGTGTACTTGGAGATGTAAGTGAGAACACCTATTTCGGAAAACAAGATGGAAGTTCTTCAAAGCATTACAAGTGGAATTAGCATATGATCCAGCCTTTCTCAGTAGTATAACAAAGTGATATCCATACTTTCAAATAAAGACCAAGAAAAAGCACCATGAAGACCAAGAAAACGTGCAGACTTTTTCTAGACAAAGAACTTGTAAGAAAGTAGCCTCACAAGACAAAAATTTGGGACAGTGACTGATACGCTGCACTCCATAGTGAAATTCAGAAAAAGAACAAGTTTTACTCTAATTTCACCAGCAAAGGGTAAGTTGGGAAGGAAAAACTATGAATGCCCTTCCTGCCCAAGTTTCCACAATAAATGTAAATTCTATTGAGAAATCATCAATTTTCATATGAATTAACTTGATAAATAATATAAAAAAGCTGCATCTCTGGCTTCATTTAGTCCCAAGTTTAAAAAATGCTTATCTGAAATAAATTATATTTCTAGTTAAAAAGCAAACATGAAAGACTGAAATGAATTCAAAATAGGATGAGTTCCAGTATTAGAGGTGAGGCAGGGCGTATAGTTGTATAACAAAAATAAAATAAGATTTCAGATCCCTAAGCTCTGGGGACACATTCAAGGTTTTCCTCTTCCTACCTAGGCAAACTTGGAGAAGGTATATACCCTTCCTGTTTCCTTGCTTATAGAATCAAGGCAATAATACTAAGGCTATGTCAAATGAGAGAATGCACAAGAAAACACTTAGCAATAAACAACAATGAATGAGTAATCTATTAAATAAGAACTTACTTCAAATAAGCAACTATTAGTTTTCACCGTAAATGCAAAGGACATTTACTTACGTCAGTATTAAAGAGTGAGAGCTACCTGTCAGACAAACATTATAATAAAGATAGACTCGTTGCGTCGTCTCTATACAGCAGAGGATATTTACATGAGACTCAGCACCATGTGAGACATAAGTACCTCAGCACCAGACAGCTGCAGGTTTGTTAGCACTCTTTTAAAATTCCAGTGAGAGGGCTGGGGATATAGCTCAGTGGAATAAGCACCTGCCTAGCAAGCACAGGGTCCTGAGTTCGATCCCCAGTACCGCCAAAAAAAATAAAATAAAATAAAATAAAAAAATAAAATTCCAGTGAGATAAGACCCAGTGAGACTGAGAAAATTAGATGAGTTTGTATATTCATACGCCATTGTGCCGGCTGAGATATTCTTTAAGCCCTCAAGGGTTTCATTTCTTCTCTTCGTTATTAGTGTACAAGTGTTACAGCTGGGGTGGTCTACCTAGTTTTAAAACTTGACTTGGATACACATATTTAGCACGGGTGATTTTAATCATCTGTGCTCTTGCTGAGAAGCTACCACAACCAGGTGCCTGGATCCACAGTCCAAAACATTGTTTTGTGGTTTGTATTCCGCCAAATCTTCCAGACCTGCAGGAAGAGCCGTGATACTTTTCTGTGTGAAAGTGACCCTCATTTTATTCAGTTTTGGTATTTCCCATTGATAGTGTATATTTGCTTTTAAAATCTTGGACTCTTGAAATAGTGATCCATTTATTGAAGATTCAAGGGGTGATAAAATAGAGAGCAAATGATTTTTTTTTTATTTATTGCAGTAAAAAACACATTACATGTCTTGGGTGGCCAGCGATGTTGAAGGTTTTTTCGTATGTTTACTGACCATTTGTACTTCTCCTGTGAAATGTTTGTTCATTTCAGTTGTCCGTTTTTGAATTGGGCCTTTTATGTTTTTTGGAGGGGTCTAATTTGTTGAACTTCTTTATATACGCTAGCTATTATTCCTCTGAGGAGGAGCTGGCAAAATTTTTTTCCCATTCTTTAGGTTGTCTCTTCACTCTATGGGTTTTTTCCTTTGCTGTGACATGAAAAAAAAAAGGAAAGTCTTTTCTTTAATATCAAGGATCAACAAATAGAATCATCAAATTAAAAAGCTTATGTAAAGAAAGTGTATTTATACACAGGGAGTACTACACTGCCATAAAGAAGAGTAGGGTGAAGTCATTGGCAGGAAAGTGGATGCACTTGGAGATCATAATGTTAAGTGAAACAAAAGAGCAAAATACGAGGCAGATAACAGCAAATTGAGAGATAGATTTTGTTCAGATGGAAAGGGATCAAGAGATGGAGGCAGGGGGGAAGGGGATGGAAAAAGAACTGAGATGTGTTAGTGTGTGCATGTGTCAACTTCACACAAACAGTGCAAACGGTGTACAAGAGCACATTTCCTCAATAGATATCAGAGTTGTTCTTTCTTACATGAACATCACTTACTGTGATGTGACCTGATTTCAGGATTTTGGCTGTATTTTTTTGCTGTATTTTATTATTATACAATTTGGGGGTAATGCTTTCTTATCATCTTCCTAGTCAGTACATAGGAAGACATTTCTTTCTGAGGACCCTTGCCTTTCTGGGGCACTGAATCTACACAGTGATGATCAAGGGATGCTTAAAATCATATGTATAGTGCCAGGCATGGTGGTGCATGCCTATAATCCCAGCACTTGGGAGGCTGAAGCAGGAGAATCTTTGCAAGTTTGAGGCCAGCCTGGGATACAAAGTGAGCTCAAGGCCAGTCTGAACTGCATAGTGAGACCCTGTCTCAAAAAGACAAAAAAAAAATCATATGTATAAAAATATGAGGGACTTTATAATGGATGAACTGGGCTGGTAACATTTGAATTTACTAATGTTTGAAGCGTGGAAAGCAAAACCACAAATTGTGTACCTCATGGTATGATACAATAAGTATACAGCCTTACTGTGAAATTTCTTGCCAAAAACCTAACAAGAATCTGGCCAAGGTTTTATGAAGATATGCCTGTAATTTTACAGTCACACAGTGTTTAGTGGAATTCATTAAAGGTCGCAGCTCATCGGTGCTGGTGCATTCCAAGCCCATGTTACTTACACATTTCTGCAATTTTGACATTAGCAATATATAAAACTTAGACAAGATATAGTGAATTTTGGAGTCAGAAAAACCATATTTCTATGCAGCTTCAAGTGCTTCAAGAGCACCGATTATCGAAGGAAGATTGAGACTTTGATTACAGCTTGGACCTACTGATTGATTACATACCTCTGAGGGATGATTCCTCTCCCAAACTAAGAGCCTCCAATTTTTGGTTTCAGCATTACTATATTTCTGGGCAAAGCCTCTGTTCAGTATATGACTCTCCTTCTTTCGACAAATGTTTCTTAAATATATTGTATACCCACATTTTAGATTTTAAAAGATTTACTTGTATACATTTTGTTTTCTTTTTTTTTTTAATTTTATTTTAAAGACAAAAGAATGGAGACATATGAACCAGAAAAGCCATAAACAATGCAGAAAATACAAAGTTATACAGAATATAGTAGGGAATTAGAATTGGATGTTGTATTACATAGTTATCTTCACATTAGTTAACACAAAAACATTAAAGGAAATACCAAATTATAGATAAGATAGTAGGGAATTTGCACTGGATGCTGTATAATATAAAGTTATCTTCATTTCTGCTAGTACAAAAACGACTGAGGAAATA
>PVLD010019022.1:0-37478 GCA_004027595.1 Dinomys branickii
GACTTCTATTATAAACATATAATCTGGTACTTTTTCAATCTACTGTAATAATTTTGTCTTTAAATGAGTATTTAGACCATTTTTAATGTGTTTACATTTATTTGGATTTGTATTTAAAGGAAAATTAGACATGGCATATAATAAGCAAAAATTGAGAAATTAGATTTAAATCCAAATATAAATTAAATACATCAAAATAAATGAGCTAAATACTCATCTAAAAACAAAAATATATTTATCTTTTACTTCCCTTTTACTTCTATTTATTATGTTGTACATCATCTTTAGAAAACTTCTCCCTTAATGCATGCTTTGTCATTAATTTCTTACAAGAGAGTATGAATTATACACAGAGTATATTGAGTTGACGTGCTCTAAACTATTTACTAGTTAATCCTCATAAATAATAGAGTAATGGGAAGACAACTTTTGACTATGAGAAGGTACACAAACTCAAGCAGTTATAAAATAGTTATCCAAGTTATGGAAGTGGTACTCCAGCGAGGAACACAGAATTCTTAAATATTAGGTTTCTAGTGCTGTAGCTCTGTTTAATTAATATAGTCATTGATATTCTTTGAAAAATCACAATCTTGAATTATTTCAAAAATCTAGGAATTTTCTGATTTCAAGAATATTCTGTGCAGTAGTTCTAATCCAAATCAGATATCTTTTTTCATGGGTCTGGGAGCAGTTACCAGACATGTTTATGTTTTGGGACAAAAACCCACAGATTAACTTTCTTAAACTTCTATTCGAGACCACTGCATTAAGCTATTTATTGCTATATTTTTAAGGTGTTTTTCCTAAATAAGTTAGTAAATGCTTAATTGTGACTATAGGTCAGGCTTTGTTCTTGGTATGAAGGTTAGAAGTAAAAATATTTAAACTTAGATGTACATGCATTTCACTATTTTGATTTACTATTTTTGTCTAAGAACTTTATGAGGAAACCCATCAGTTTTTAGTGTTTCTATGGAAGGATAATTCATAAGTATAATGGTTATTCATATCTATTATTATATAGTCTTAAAGCATTTTCTTTTCAACAGAGAAGAAGTAAACATCACAGCATATGTTAACTCCATTTCAAGTAAGAATTTCCATTTTTGAAGTTCAATGTTTCTTACATTTGAATATAGTATTAGTATTCAATGACTAATATCGTCTGTTAAATTTGACAGTAAAAACTGCTCTGCACTGCTGTTAAAATCAGTAGATGTGAATATCAATATCTGTAATTTTATGTGTATGTATGTGTGTAAATTATTTCAAACTTTGTTATGGTTTTCTATTAGGTCATTTAAAATAAAAGATGCATTGTTTGTATTTCCTCCTTGTAATGCAAACCAACTGTTCTTGTAAAAAATCCCTTGTATTCAAAATCATTCATCACAAGATGAAAACTGGGAAATGCAGACAGATCAAGGTAGTTAGTAGACAATACATTTGTTGAATAACTGCAACTTTAGGAAAGTTGTCTTTAATATATTGAGCTGAAATTTGCCTACAATTCTGCAAATTTCCCCATTAGTTCATTTTTACTCACATCATTTAAGCAAGCTGGTAACACTGTGAGTTAGAGTACGGATTCTGTATGTCAGTCTTCCATCTGTTACTTACTAGCTTTATGATTTGGAGCAAATAGTTTAACGTCTGCTAGTGTTTCATTTTTCAATATTTGTAAAATGAAACTACTTGTACTACCCTATTGAACCAGTGTTTGTAATGATTAAATGAGTCCATATGTATGATGGGATTAGAACATAGGCTGACATTTAGTAAATATTGCTTAAGTATTAGCAGTTGCACATAAACTGTTATATCCTTAGTACAACTCTCATATAGTTGATCTATAAGTAACTGAATAAAGACATCATATTTCTCATTAACCTCCTCATCTCCAGGAGAACTATACCGAGATTCTTCTTCAGTTTCTCTCTTGATACACTTGACAGATATTTTGTTTTTCCAGATTATTCCATTTTGTATGTCTTCAAGTATATTTATGTCACTCTTGTTTCAAGAACTGAATTGGATATGGTCCTAATTTCTGTGATTAGGGATGTCACTGAATTTAATAGGTGCTAATATGTACATTCAATCTTAGTCTATCAAGACTTTTAGTAATCATGTTCAATATTGTGCTACTTGCTATTGGGACTAGAGAATAAATAATTATATTACCACCAATCTATCCAAAATAACATAATAAAATTGACTAAAGGCACAGAAAATAAAAGAGGCACTTGAAAGGACACAGTGACTATTTCTCAGTTGTTCACTCCTTCTGTTTGAATATAGTATTTTAAATCTATGGTTTAGTAACTATCTGTGAAAATGGACTTTATACAGCAAATAAATTAACAAATATTATTTTAAACATAATTACCTGTTAAATAGTTAAATTGGCTTGTATTTTCCCAAATTGCTATACCAATTAAATGTACAAATCAAAGAGAAAAGCTATATTTTGAGCTGTAGCAATTTAATTTAAATTATATATTTGTCATTTAAAGATATTTAGGTGCTGATTCAAGTCTAGTTATTAACTCCAAGTTCCTTATTGTCTTTCCTCATTTTAGCCAATGAACCTAGCAGGAAATCATTCCATCAAGAATGCGTTGCTTTGACATTTCCCAAACCACCCATGCCAGCTAGAAAAGAGAGCTCAAGACTTTCACAATTACAAATCACAGTTCCCGTAAGTATTGATGAGTTAAATGGAATCTGTTTATATTTGTACATTATATGTAAATATAAACAAGATATATATATATATATAATATATAATTTTAACTTTTCTACATAAATTATTCCCACTTATTTCAGACTCAAATTTATTTGTACTGTATCCCCCCTCAAATTCATTATATAGTGTTGTATAAGCAAGTTAGAGAGACTAATGTTGCAACTGATACCACCAATTGAACAATATTTGCCAGTTGCAAAAATATTTAAAATTTGAATGTTAGAGCACGAGTTACCCTTTTTTCCAGAGCCTTCAAATTTTCTTTAGTATGAAGTTGAGGATATTGACTCTAAGAGATTCTATTTTATTGCATTTAAAAAGTAGAGATATAATACTAATTAGCAAAAATTAAAAATAACATGTAAGGGTCACTGGTTTTGATTCTAAAATATTTTGAAAACATCTAAAATGTTGTACTCAATGCTGTCTTCAATAGGTATTCATTTCTGTACTGATTTAAGTTATACACTTCTCTTCATTTTCCCTTTTTAATTCCATGTAAACATTTCATTTATGGAGATTCTACTATATAGTTGAAAGACTATAAGAAAGATATGTAAAACCAGTTTTTGTGGTCACTTTTACAACCATGTTTAACAAACATATGACAGTAAATTACACCATTGCTACACAAATTAGCTTAGACCAAACGTGTGTTTGTTTTCATAGTATGTCCTTGTTTCTTGCTGTACTTCACAGTTGTGTTAGGATCGGAATCTTGTCAGAGAACCTTAAAGCAGCATAAAGTGGGTTAGCCCTGAAGCCTGAAACTATCACATAAATTTTCATTAGAAACTTTAAAGGATCATCTTTCTGACTAAGTTAGGGAAGAATGGTGTGGAAAGTGTTCCAACTAGAGTTCCTAAAGCCAAAAGAAATAAGCAATTGATTTTAAAGACAAGCTCTAGAATATCTTGGATTAATGTGAGCATGCTCCAATCCTTATATGAATCAAGGGGACTACAAAGGTTCCACTAAAGTTATTTTATATTCAAAGTAGTATTAATAGACATACAGACAATACTGTGACAAAGAAAAAATTATTTTCCAATTTTAAATAATGCTTATGAAAATTACTATTTTAGATAGAGATAAAACATATAACTCATTCACAAATACTTAACATTTATCTAATCTTTTCAGAGGCAAGTCAATAAAGAAATAGAGGAAGATCAGAAGCCAGCTCATACACGGATAAGGAATTCTGTAAAATGTTTTCTTCAAAGGTCATCCATTTACCTAACTTTCAAAGTGCAGGCTCCACTCGGGAATCCTTATTCTTCCCTCACCCATCCAATAGAGGCAGAAAGTAAGAACTCCAGTAGTGATACAAGAGCAGCTTTGAAGAACGATTCCAAGAAGAAAAAAGATTCACATGCAACTCATTCAGAACCAAGAGAATATGTAAAAGATGACAAACCCCAAAGAAAAAATAAAGGAGATAAATCTCCATCAAAATCATCAAATGAAAGTGAACTGATTAAGAAGTCAAAGTCCAAATCTGAAACAAGCCCAGAATTCGAAGATTCTAAGGTACTGACAAAAGCGCCTTCAAAATATAAGATAAATTCAAAGAACTCCAAGGAATCACATACTGAATTCATATGTAGAAAGAACAATCTAAATAAAGATTTTAAAAACACTAAGAAAAATTCTGATATCAAATCAGAGCCTTATTCGATGAATAGTTCAAAACTCAATTTAATGATGTGTTTAGAGGAATCTGTAACTGATTCCATGGATTTTGATGTGGACTTAAAGAACTACTCACACAACAATTCAAAGAAGCCTGCAAAGAAAGAGGGAAAGAAAGATGCAAAGAAGGATACGAAACCAGCAAAGAAAGATGACAAAAAGAAAGAGGGAAAGGAGGCAGAATCTAGTGATTCTGTACCTGGAGAATCAAAGGCTTCAAAGAAAGGTGCAAAAACAGATCAGAAAGCTGGCAAGAAAGATCATAAGAAGAAAGATGGAGAAAAGGATGCAGAATCCACTGATGCTGAATCTGGAGAGTCAACGGATGCAAAAAAAGATGCAAAAAACGGTAAGAAACCTTCCAAGAAAGACACCATGCAGAAAGATGAAAACAAAGACGCAGCCCCTGCCCCTGCTGATTCCGAATCTGAAGGAGGGTCAAAGAAGGGTGAGAAAGGGGACAGGAAAGAAAAGAAAGATAATAAAGCAAAACCCAAGAAAGACTCAGCTTCTACCGCTGTTGATACTACTGCGTCTGAAGGAGAGTCAAAAAAGGGCAAGAAAGATGAAGATAAGGGTAAGAAACATGCAACAAAAGCTGACAAAAAGAAAGCTGACAATTCGCCTGCAGAGTCCACTGGAAGTAAGTCTGAAGTGGAGTCAAATGACGGTAAGAAAGATTCAAAGGAAAAGAAATCTGCAAAGAAGGAGGTCAAGAAGGAAGCAAAGGACACAGAATCTACTGATGCTGAGTCTGACAAGTCACCACAAAGAGCTGTGTCTAAAAGGAAGTTTGAAGACTCAGATGCCACAACCATAGATTTGAAGGCAGTACTTCCACTACAGAGAGTGCTCAGGATGTCACCTAAAAAAGCTTTCAGTGACAGAGGCAGAATACCAGGTACAGGCAGAATTCCTCCATCAAGAGAAAGGACAGCACTGCCTCCTTATGAGCCTTTTGTACCATTCCGTAGGCCCAAACGTGTCTGTAAGTGCAAGATGCCTCCTGCACCTCCAAAACCAAGATTTGCTCCTTTGGTATGTTTGCTTCTGCTTTTTTTATAGGTCAAGTCAGACTTTAAGATGAAATATTTTTTACATTTTAAATGTATCCATTCACGGAAGAGTAGTTATCTTGTACTATTGTCATATTTGATACTTAGCATTGAAAAAAATAAAGTGTACTTCAAAGTGACTGAAAATATTTGAAAAACAAATGTTAAAATTTATGAGACAGGACTGGGGATATAGCTCAGTGGCATAAGCACCTGCCTGGCAAGCTCAAGGTCCTGACTTCGATCCCCAGTGCAGCAAAAATAAACAAACAAACAAATAAATAAATAAACAAACAAAATAAAACATGAGACAAACACATAAGGTTAAATATTGCAAGGTTTCTATTATGTTGGAAATCCAAAACAAAAGCAAAATAAAAGGTAATAAGAAATGAGATAGATCTTTTACAAAATGAAAGAGACCAAGAAATGGAGGGAGAGGATGGGAAGGGGATAGAAATTGAATGGAGATTTGTTATGTACATGTATCAACTCTCAAAGAGAAATATAATCATTAAGTACTTCAAATATGTACTAATAAAGGATAAAATTTGAAAAAAAACTAAGACATTTAGAGTTATTTTGTCTAAGGAAGAGAAGTGACTTGTGCCTATGAATTGCTTTAATTAATAAGGTCATTTTACAAAAATCATTATTCTATACAGAGGAAAAACAAATAAAACTTAACTAAAACTTCTACAAGGGCACATTTAAATGAGATATAAAGATATTACCTGAGAAGTTAGTAAATAGAGCAAATCTACATTAATTAAAATCTAGACATGGTAGAAATACAATGCACCAAGTTTCAGATGTGTAAAATTCATATGAACTAAGCATTTTATATGTCCCTATCATGGCTAATACCAGAAAACAAAAGTTAACTTTCCAGAAGTAACTAGATCTCTTTTGGCTTCAAACAGACCTTCAGATTTACTCCTTTACATTGAGGGTAATTATATATATATAGCATATATTTATAACATTATTTTTCTTTTTATAATTTTCTAACAAATTAACTATTTATATCCCTTTTCCAAACAGACTGATTTTATAGGGAAACGTAAATAGACATTTCATTGTTTTAAAGAAGAATTCCTGTTCCAAAATGGAGTATTGGTCTCTGTTTCTGTCTCTCTTTGCTCCTTGTTGAAGTGTAACCCATTTTAATGTGCTCTGAGCACCAGCGTTTCTTCATCTGCTGTCACTCTTCCTAGTCTGTTGTTAGCATAGCAGGACTGATGCACTCTATCAGGCTGAGCTCAGGAGATCTGTAAGTATTGCTAAGTTTTGATATTAAGCGTTTCATATTCATTTATTCCCTTTTTCTCTTCCTCCTCCACCACTACCTCTTCCATCTCCACAATCTCTTTTTTTCCCTCCTCTTCCTCCTCCTCCTTCCTCTTGACCACTTCTTGTTTGTATCTCTTGAGGGGGTGATACTGCCTCTTCCAGTATGATGGGCAATTTCTTTTACCTTATATACTAACTTTTATCTGTATTTGATTTATGATAAAGCTATGTGCTCAATTATATTTGCATTCAATAAGTTAATTTTATTTTGGAAATTTGAACTATATTTTATACTTCTCAAAAGGACTGTGTATGAAATCTACTGTCTCTCAACATTCTTAAAAAAGCATACTTTGGGACAGAGCTGATTGACCTCCTTGCTCTAGATTCTGTCCACTTTAAAAATGAATGGGAAGCACTGGAAATTAAGAAAATTTGCAAGGACTGAAAATATACTCTAGATGACTTTTTAAATAAATCCACGAGGGCCCATAAATAGATAGATTACTTCCTGCAGGCAGTTTTAAGTGAGATATAGAAAAAGAAATTGTTGCTAAGGGTTAATTTTGTTTAAAAAAAAAAAGCAAGAGACTTGCATTAATTCATGCCAAGTCTCCTTAATAAACTTCTTGTATGTATTCACACTCTTGCTAGGCTTTTTTTATCTTGCCACGTCACTGATAACTCGCTTTTTTAAAGATTACCAAATACACTCTTTTATCCATACCCACTGAATGTCTTCTCTTCTTAGTCTATAATCTAACAGATTTTAAACTACATTTTCTCCTAGAAACACATGCTTTACTTCACATCTATGATGCTTTGCTTTCCTATTTTTATCTATATGTGGTAGCTTTTAATCATGTTTATTGCATTTTCCACTGCCACATCCTTAATGTTTTCAATGATTGAAGCCTTTTTCCTTGACCTTCTTCTTGTACAATTTACCTTTGTTAAGTTTATACAGTCTAATGGCTTAAATACCATTTACATGTTTATGACTCCAAAATTAACCTATGGTTCTCATCTTCCTATGTAGTTTCCCATTGTTACTCTGCTTATTGAATGAATGTCAACATGTTTACAACTGTCAATGGTCCTAATGTGATACATTATTTCCACGATCTCATTTTCTTTTCCTCTTTCTCTTCAATTTGTTGTAGCCACATGTGTCTCACTGTTGAGTCTTGAATATTCCAGAATCTTACTCAGAGCTCTTGAACTGGTCACTTTCTCTCCCTGGAATATTTTCCTGAGAATTTTATATGGCTGACTCTCACACATTTTGAAATATTTGCTTAAATGTCAACTGCTTGATGAGACAAATCTCATTACCTTATTTAAAATTGCAGTAATCCTCAGTTCTTACACTCTCATTGTTACTTTATCTCCATTTTGTATAGAATTTATTCTTTGCTGGTAGATTATTTAAATTTGAGACTGCTTATTATGTTGATTGTTGGTAGTGTATTAATACGTTGTTTTATTTGCTAATATATCTGATTACTCTAGAGTATCTAACACTCAATATTTATTGAATAAATAAATTCAGGAACTGTTAGCTGGCAAACAATGAGTGAAAGAATTACTGAGAAGCTGTATGAACACAGGTGAAGCTGGATAATGTATATTTTAAATTTTATGCCTTTATAAATTATTTATTTAACAAGAGTGAGAAAATTATATTTTATTAAGATCATGAAATATGAGAAAAACTGTACTAGTCATAGATGGGAATTTTCTCTCCATTAACACCCAATTAAGTCAGACTGCAAAATTTTATCATTAGATGGAACATTAGAAGATGACATTCTGGATAAACTGTCATAACATATATGATGAAAGGCTTAGAGAAATAAAATCCACAATGTAATAATGTGACACTGCTCACAAGTTTAATAAATGATAAGTAACAAAATAAGTGGGAGGAAGATAAAGTTGTAAGGCATACATGCTAGCTTCTCTAGTGCATTTTTTTAAAACCATATACTTTTCAAACACTTTTTGCCTATCTTCTAACTCTCTTGCTCTTTGGCCAAATTTCTGTGCCTACAGCATGGATCTGACTAGCTGTCTCCTTCCTCCTCCCCCACCATGAGGTTTCATGTATTCTTGTTGATCTCTACCAAGAATAAACTCTACTTTTGGAATCTGTCTTTCTTAGACAATGCTCCATTTTCTGAACATTCTGAATTATTTCCTTTGCTAAAAAATATCCTGACCCATACCTCTCAAATTAATTCCTATTTCCCAGGCTTTCAGGCTAATTACTAAATATAGCATTAAGTTTAATATTGATTACTCCAGAAATAACTAGTTTAACTGAGGCAATTAAGGATCCTAAATCTAAATTTAAATGAAAGAAATTCAAACGTTTGCATTTGGGATAATGTGAAGTAGTTTAGAAAGTTTGGAATTTCCAGTGATTCTACAAATCACAACATATACATAGAAATATTTCTGCATATATTTAGAAATAATGATATAGCTCAGTGGCACAAGCACCTGCTTAGCAAATGCACGATGTGAGTTTGATTCCTGGTACCACCCCCAAAACGAAGACATAATGGACATGATATCCCCATTCCTTTCTATCTATAAAATCTGTGACATTTTATAGTTGATATGCTTTTTAAAACATCAAGAATTCTCTACACTTAAAGAAGTTTTAATTTTTACTTCTTCTATTTTATTTCTCAGCCTGAAGTGGAGTGGATTCGTAAGCTGCTTTAAAGAACAACTGAGCCGTTGGGTTCACAGAATGACCTTACCGTAGCCAGCACTAGCTACTACTCTCAAATGAGCATGCTTATTCCTGTGGAACTGTAGTAAAAAAAAAAAAAAGTCTTCCATGAATACCAGGAGCGACATGTTTGCGTATAATTTATCAAGGTGCACTCATTTATTATCTCTTGTTGGGAGGGCAACACATCATAACAGCTGCATGTGTTCTAACAAAATCATTTAGTTCATGGCCAGAATGTGAAACAGGGCGGTGGAAGTGGCTAGAACCCTCATATCCCCTCAGTGGCCCCCTCCAGGTCACCCAAAGATGTCCCACAACACCAAACCTTTTAAAGTAGGTAACCCTTCAGAACTGTACCAAGCTGGAGAGTAAGTCTTTATCATATGGGCCTCTTGGGGATGTTTGATATTCAAACTATAGGAATACCAACCCTGACCCCAAAGTCTTATTTTCATCTCTTAATTGAAAATGTATTTATTCCATCTCGAGGAGTCCCCAAATTTGCCCTATTCTAGCACTTTTCAAAAGTCAGGGTCCAAAGTTTCCTCTAAGATGCAAGCAAACAGATTATACAGGAGAAAATAAATAGAAATAAATCATGAGCTATACCTTTCCCTACTTGAAACATAGCTGCTTTGAGACCCTTTAATTAATCCAAAAACGCTGGGCAGGTTGGTACACACCTGTAATCCCTGCACTTGAAAGAGTGAGGCAGGAAGTTTGCCACAAGTTTGATCCGAAGCTGGCCTACATATTGATTTAAAGTTTGGCCTGGACTATATTATGAGAACTTGTCTTTTAAAAAAAGAAAAATAAGAAACAAAGAAAAATACCCAAAGAATGTTATATACTTCCAAGTTAAAATGACACAGGGTAAATATACATTTTGATATATTTCAAAATCTGGGAATAGGAAAGTTAGGAAGAAGTGACTTGATAAGCACAGTAATGAAACACAGTTGGACAAATATGAAATCTTTTTGCACACTACAATAGGATATGGACTCTGAAGGGATTGGGAAGTTCTGCCCCTAACGTCTCTCTCTTGGACTGCCTCCACATGCTGTTTCTAGTTTCCCCAAGCAGGTGTCACATGTTTCTGCCATTACTTTCTGGTGTCTCAGTCACAGGTGTGGCTTCATTCTCACAGCCCCACACATTGACCACTCACGGTCTTCATGTGGGAATACATACCTGACCACACACTACTGGTCTTCCAGTTTTTCCTTTGAAATCTTAGTGGAAGTATTCACGATCCCATAACTCTTACATTCTGCATGTCTGTAAAACATTATTGCATGGACAATGTCACATTCTGTCACCAGCTATACCTGTGACTGCTTTAAATACAGCTTTAGTTGCTTTTGCATGCCTAACTGGCTTAGACACTTCTGGAAAAGGAGGAAACCTCTAGCCTATCAAAATATTTCTACCCTGGGAAGTTTACTTTTGAAATACACGTTTAGGGTCTATATTCATCTCCATTGTCTCCTCCTGAATAAAGTCTGCTTACAGTTTTAAACAAGTCATTGATCATATCTTTTATTTGACATCCCAATCCACATTTATAAGCAGAGTAATTTATCTTAGACCATTTTATTGGTTTCTTTATTCATTAAGTATAGATGTACATAATTATAAATCATTTACATGTTTATATAAATATTTTCATATTCTTTTCTGTAAACTTGATAGTGAGGTCAAAGTAAATATACACTTGTTAGTTTTTATTACTATAAAAATAGTAGAGATAAGTCAACTTACAGAAATAAAAGGATTATTTTGGTTCACAGATTTGATGCTTTCTGTCTATGATCAAGTAGACCAAGTATTACTAGTCCTCTGTTGGTGGGGAGCATTTCATGGTTGAAATACATATCCATTAACCTCACATCTGGAAAGTGAAAGAGAGAAAAGGAGAATGTGGCCAGGGTCTTACTCTCTCCTATAAGGTAGGGCCTTCAATTACTGAAGACCTTCCATGAGGCCTGTGGTGGTTAAGCTTACCTGACAGTTCTGATTGGTTTAGGAAATGTCCAGAGCATTAGTAAAGCACACTCCTGGATTAGTCTGGGTGAGTCATTGAGGCATGACCTTGAGATATAGATGTATGTATCTATGTCATCTATATCTATATATCATCTCTATATATAAAACCTGGAGATATATATATATATATATATATATATATATATATATATATATATGTGTATGTATGTATGTATGTAACCTGGAAGTGTCAATCTCTGTCTCTGGTTTTTCCATTCTCTGATTTGTGGTCACCATGAAGAGAGAATGTTTCATCTGTCATGCCCCTCTGCCATGTTATTTCTGCCTTGAAACCTGCTGAATATGCAACAGCATCCTCCAAAATGCATTATCTTTTAAGTTGTGGTTGCTGTATATTTTTTCCCAGCAGAGAATTGAGGTCATTTTCATAACTACACTTTAGCATGAGGTTTAGAAGTCTTTATTTTTTATTTATTTATTTTTTTTTTAGAAGTCTTTAAAACAGGTTTGTGAGAAGTGTTTGGGAAAATTTGGAGATATAACCTAGAGAAATGCTGCATTGTGGTAAGACATGTGTGATGGGAGATTGAGCTGAAAAGACCAGAATTCTGATAGGAGTGGAGACAGTCAAAACCAGACTTAGCAGATTTCAGCTGAGAAGCAAGAAATTCATTGACAGTTGAACTTTAAGGCCATCTGTGTATGGTCAGGCTGAAAAATTTGTCTACTTTCTGAGTTTGTACTGAGAATCTAGATTAAAATTAATGATGAAACACTAATCAGAAAAAGGAAATTTCCAGCCAGCCCAATGCTCAACTTGTATCATATGGATTGCTGCTGCTTTTAGACATATATAGATGAGAATCAGGACTAAAACACAGAACTGACTCCAAAATGTAAATACCCAATCGAAAAATTGGAATCTGAAATGAATTGACACTTCTCAGATGAAGAAGCACAAACGGTAAGTAAATATATGAAAAATGTTCAACATCACATATCATTTGAGAAATGCAAAATAAAAACACTGAGATAATGTCTCACTCCAGAAAGTATGACTATTATTAAGAAATCAAGCAATAACAACTTCTGGGAAAGCTATGGGGAGATGGGAATCTTACTCCACTCTTGGTGGGAGTGTAAATTGGTAAAACAAATATGGAAATCAATAGGGAGATTCTTTAGAAAAAGAAAACTAGAGGTTCCATTTGGCTCAGCTATCCCCCTTCTTGGTATCTTCCCAAAAGAATTAAAAGCAACATACCACAGTACTAATGTGCACACTGATGTTTATATCATAACAATTTCTAATAGCTAAATCTTGGAAAGAGCCCAAATGCCCATCAAATGATGAATGGATAAAGATGTGTTTTTTTATGCAATGATCTACTTCTCAGCCATAAAGAAGAATAAACTTGAGACATTTACAGGTAAATGGATACACATAGAGAATATATTTTTTTATTTTAAAAGTAAAAGAACGAAGACATATTAACAAACAGACAAAAAGTAGCATAAGAATAATACAATCAAAACTGATCAAAAGACAAGGTGACAGGGAATCAATAATGGTTGTTGCTTTATAAATTGATAACCTCGAAGTGTATATTCAAGAGCAAAGATACAAAGAACTACATCAACAACAGAAAAAAAAATGAAACCGAAAAGCATTAACAAAGAGACACAAAGCAGTACAGTAACAGTATGATCGGAATTGAATTATAGACAAAGCCACAGAAAACCAACAATAGTTGCTGCATTGCATATTGATATCTTCAAAGTGTATGCTCAGGATAACACATACGGACATACAAGATTGATTGAATAACCAGTCATCAACTATTCCTTAGCATCAAGTGTCATAATACAATAGTAGAACCATGTTCGCCCTCCTGCACATATGTATCTACATATATACATACATACATTTTTGCCTCTTTCTTTACTCCTTTCCCTCGTCCCATCTGTTCTTTGCTTTTGAACAGATTTCCTTCATGTCTCTTAGTTTATATTCCCACCCTCAGGTTCTTACACCAGTGACACAATATGTTGCCTGCTCATGTACTGCTGATTTATTTCACTTAGGAGTATGGTTTCCAATTTTGACCATTGCCTACAAAGTCCCCAAAACTGTCTTTCTTTATAGCTGAAAAATGTTCCATTATATAAAAAGGCCACAGTTTTTTAATCCAGTCTTCTGTGGATGGACACTTGGGTTGCTTCCACAATTTAGCTATTACAAATTGCACTGCTATAAACATGGGAGCACATATATCAGAGTGATATGATGTTTTCAGATCTTCTGGAAATCTACCCAGAAGGGGAATAGCTCGTTTGAATGGAACCTCTAGACCTAGTTAGCTGAGAAATCACCAAACTGCTCTCCACAGTGGTTGTACCATTCTGCATTCCCACCAGCAGTGTAATAGGGTCCCTATTTCTTCACAGCCTCTCCAGCATTTGTTATTGGATGATTTTTTCATACTGGCCATTCTTACTGGGGTGAGATGAAATCTCAGTGTTGTTTTTACTTGCATTTCTCCGATGACTAAGGATGTGGAGCATTTTCTCATATATTTATTTGCATTTTGTATTTCTTTATCTGAGAAGTGTGTATTCATCTCAGATGCCCATTTCTGGATTGGATCTTTGAATTTGGACAGGTACATGTTTTTTAATTCTTTGTATGTTCTAGATAGAAGACCTTTGTCTGAAGGAGAGCCAGCTAGGATGTTTTCACAATTTGTGGGTTTTCTTTTTACTTTGCTGGTGATTTCTTCAGATGCACAAAAACTATTCAGTCGGATGAGGTCCCAATTATTGATTCTTTGAAGTACTTCCCTTGCAGTCTCATTTTTGTTCATGAACTCTCTGCATACTCCTATGTCTTCAAGATTTTTACCTACTTTCTCTTCCAACAGATTTAGAGTTTCTATTTCAATATTGAGGTCTGTGATCCATTATGACCTGAGTGTGGTGCATGGTGATAGACTTGGGTCTATTTTCAGTTTTTGGCAAGAGGCAAGCCAGTTTTTCCAGCACCATTTATTAAACAGGCCTTCTTTTTTCCAGTGAGTTTGGTTGACCCCTTTGTCAAATTTTAGGTAGCTGAGTGGGTTTTTCGTTGTGTTTGCACCTTCCAGTCTGTTCCATTGATCCTCAGGTCTGTTTTTTAGCCAGTACCAGGTTGATTTTATTACAGTAGCTTTGTAGTATAATTTGAGGTCATGGATTGTGATTCCACCTGACTTGTCCTTATTGCCCAGGATTGCTTTTGCTATTCTGAGTCTCTTCTGCTTCCAGATGAATTTGAGGCATATTTTCTCTAGATCTGTGAGGTATGCTAACAGTAGTTCAATGGGAATTGCATTGAATCTGTACAACAGTTTTGGCAGTATGGCCATTTTCACGATGTTAGTTCTTCCTAACCATGAGCAGGGCATGTTTTTCCATTTATTGAAATCTTCGATCTCCTTTTTCAGAATACTGTAGTTTTCACTGAATAAATCTTTCACATTCGTTGGTAGATTTATTCCTAAGTATTTCAATTTCTTGGGTGCTATTGTAAAAGGTATGGTTTCCTCAATTTCTCTCTCAGTCTGTTTGTTGTTCGTGTATAGGAATGCTATTGATTTTTCGGTGTTGACTTTGTATCCAGCTATGCTGCTGAATTTGTTGATTAATTTCAGGAGTTTTCTTGTGGAGTTTTTGGGGTCTTCCATGTATAGTATCATGTCATCTGCAAGTAGTGATAGTTTAACTTCTTCCATTCCTATCCTTATTCCTTTTATTTCTCTCTCTTGTCTGATTGCTCTGGCTTGTGCTTCCAGAACTATGTTGAATAGGAGTGGTGACAATGGACATCCTTGTCTTGTTCCTGACTTTAAAGTGAAAGTTTTCAATTTAAGTCCATTTAGTATGATGTTCGCTGTTGTTTTGTCATAGATGGCTTTGATCAGATTGAGGTAGAGGCCATCTATTCCTATTTTTTCTAAGGTTTTTAACATGACTGCATGTTGGACTTTATCGAAAGCCTTTTCTGCATCTATTGAGATGATCATGTGGTTTTTGTCTTTGACTGTATTAATATGATGTATTACATTGATTGATTTGCGAATATTGAACCATCCCTGCATTCCTGGGATGAATCCTACCTGGTTGTTGTGTATAATTTTCCTTATGATTCGCTGTATTCTATTTGCTCGTATTTTGTTGAATATATTTGCATCTATGTTCATTAGAGCGATTGCCCTATAGTTTTCTTGCTTGGTTGGGTCTCTCTCCGGTTTGGGTATCAGTATAATACTTGCCTCCAGAAATGTGTTGGAGAGACTTGCTTCCTTTTCGATTTCATTGAAGAGTTTGAAGAGTGTTGGCATTAAATCTTCTGTGAAAGTTTTATAGAATTCTGCTGTGAATCTATCAGAGCCTGGGCTTTTCTTTGTTGGTCAGTTTTTAATGACATTTTCAATCTCATTAATTGATATTGGGTTGTTCAGGATTTCTGAGTTTTCTTGATTCCATTTTTGTAATTTTTACCTTTCTAGGAATCAGTCCATTTCTTCTGTATTTTCTATCCTATGGGAGTAAAGATTTTCAAAGTAGATATTAATGATCTTTTGGATTTCTGTGGGATCTGTAGTGACTTCATATTTTTCATTCCTTATTGCATGAATTTGAGATATTTCCCTTCTTTTTTCATAATGTTGGCTGGGGGTTTATCAATTTTATTTATTCTTTCGAATAACCAACTCTTTGATTCACTTATTTTTTGTAGAGTTTTCTTCATCTCAATTGCATCAATTTCTGCCCTGAGTTTTATAATCTCCTCCCTTCTTTGGGCTCCTGGTTTGGCTTGTTGCTCTTTTTCTAAGAGTTTGAGGTGTAGCATTAGGCTGTTTATTTGCTCTCTTTCTGTTTTCTCTGTATATGAGTTCATTGCTATAAATTTCCCTCTGAGGACTGCTTTCATTGCATCCCATAGATTTCAGTAGGTTGTACTTGCATTTTCATTTATTTGTAGGTATTTTTAAATTTCTTCTTTAACTTCTTGTGTGACCCAGTGGTTATTGAGGAGGTTGTTGTCTAATTTCCAAGCGTTTATGCGGTTTTTAGAGATCTCCTTGTCATTAATTTCCAATTTCATTGCACTGTGGTCTGATAATATGCATGGGATAATTTGAATTCTTTTGCATTGAGGTAGATATGCTCTATGGGTAGAATGTGGTCTATTTTAGAGAAAGACCCATGTGCAGCTGAGAAAAATGTGTATTCTGATGTTGTGGTGTGGAACACTCTGTATATATCTGCTAAGTCCATTTGTTCACACTTTTGGTTCAGGTCTGTTATTTCTTCACTGAGTTTCTGTCCAGTTGACCTATCTCTTTGCGTCAGAGGGGTGTTTAGGTTTCCTATTACAATAGTGTTATTAGTTATTTGATTTTTCACGTCTGTGAAGATTTGACTTCTAAAGTTAGGTTCTCCATGGTTTGATGCATAAATGTTTAGGATTGTTACCTCTTCCTCTTGCAGCTTTCCCCTAGCTAGTATGTAATGGCCTTCTTTATCTCTTTTGATTGTTTTTGGTTTGAAGTTTACATTGTCTGCAAACATAATAGCTACCCCAGCTTTTTTCTGGGGACCTATTGCATGGAGACTTCTTTTCCAACCTTTAACTTTCAACCTGTGGATTTCCTTTTGAGTAAAATGTGTTTCCTGTATACAGCATATCGTTGGATAGTGTTCCTTTATCCACTCTTCCAATCTTTTCCTTTTGACTTGTGAATTCAGGCCATTTACATTAATGGTTATAATGTTTATATGTTGGCTTATTCTAGTCATGTTATTTACTTGTTGTTGTTTTCCTTCTTTTGCTGTCTGTTTACTTACTTGTTCTGTTTAGGGGATTATTTCTATCTTTCTTGGGATTGTGGTCTCTTTTTTCTGTCTAGAATACCTTTTAGTGCTGTTTGCAATGCTGGTTTGGCAGTCATGAAGCTCTTCAGTTGCTCTTTGTCGTGGAAATGTTTTATTTCTCCATTGAATTTGAAGGATAGTTTTGCAGGATACATCATTCTGGGTTGGAAGTTGTTTTGCCTTAGAATCTGTAATATCTTGCTCCAATCTCTTCTTGATTTCATGGTTTCTGTTGAGAAGTCTGCTGTGATTCCGATGGGCTTTCCTTTATAGGTGATCTGTTTCTTTTCTCTAGCAGCTTTTAATATTGTGTTCTTTTGCTGGATATCTGGGATCTTGACTATTATGTCTGTGTGTGGTTTTCCTTGGGTTATGGGTCGTTGGGGTTCTATATGCCTCGGTTAACTGTACTTCAGTATGTTTTACCTTGTTTGGGAAATTTTCTGCTATTATTTCAGCAAATATTCTTTTTATATCATTTGAGTTGTCTCCTGCTGTTTCACTGACTCCTATTACTCGAATATTATTTCGTTTTGCCTCATCTTGCAGCTGTTGGATTGATTTTTCTTGGGTTTTTGATGATTTTATGAGTTCCTTCCTTTCACGCTCATAAGCTGCCATGCTGTCTTCAAGGTCTGAAATTCTATCTTCGATTTCATTTAAGCAGTTTTTCAAGCTTTCAATGGCAGTTTTCAGTTCCTGGCAATCTCTTTGGGCCTGTTTCATTCTTGGTAATTCATCCTAAATTGCTCTTGTAACGTTTCCATTTGTTTCCTACTTTCTTCTAATCTTTTATCTATTTCTTCTCTATGTGTATGGAACATTTCTTCCATTATAGTTTTCAGTTCATTTTTTGTCTGAGAGATTATTGCAGGTATGTGGCTTATTTCTGCTTTAAGCTCTTCTATGGCCTGTTGGAGTTGTTTCAGTGTTTCAGATGCAATCGTTTCAGAATTTGCAGGTGTGTGGCTTCCTAGTTGCCCTATATCCTTGCATTCAGGACTTGTTCTGGGTGGGGTTGATTGCTGAGACTGCGTTTTGTTCTTCTGTCTTCCCATTTTTGGGTATCAGATTCAAAATGTTGAGCAATAAATTCCCCAGGCAGTTCACCAGGCAAAGGTCTGTTGCAAAGGCTGCTCCAATGACTCCTTCTCTTCAGGAGAATGTCCCTTAAGCTTTCTGCTGAGAGTTCCGCTTAAAAGGCTGCTCAGGTGCTGGTTTGTGGGGTGGGCTACTCCCTACTGGAAGACCTGGGTGGGGCATGTAAATCCACTCCCCCCCCGGGTTCCCTGCAGGCATGTGGACAGATCTCTTCCGCCACTCGGTGATCGGTTCGCGGCGCGCAGATAGCTCACCCGTTTCTGAAGCCGTGCAGGCAGGAAGGTTCCAAAGTGCCAATTCTCGCACTCCTCGGGCCTGGGGGAGGGAGTGGGATGCTCCACTCCTCTGTGCTCCTCACGCGGGGCCGTGGACTGTAGGCCGCTGAGGGCTTTGGTGGCGGGGGCCGGGAATGGAGCGGGATCCCATTTCGCTGGTCAGATTTGTGGATCCTGCCCGAGGAGCGCGGGTTCTGAGACCCTCCCACGCTGCAGTCACTAAAAAGCCGATTTTTGGCCACCGTTGCTGCCGAGCCATGCAAGATTGGGAGCTGGGAGGGATCGAGCCGCCTGCGCCCGCAGGCCGCTGAGAATATATTCTTAAGAGAATTAAATGAGATACACATATGTGTAAATATCACATTGTTTCTCCGGTGTGAGAAACTGAAAGTGTAAATAAGGGTAAAAATGTATAATAGAAATTGTGAAATAGGAAGAAATAGGAAGAAGGGAGACAGTGGAGTGCAAGGATGGGAAAAGAAAATCAAGAAAAAGGATAAAATGAAAACAAAGTTTTTGTAAATAAGGACAAGAAGAATGGTTGAAGGGATGGGATATTTGCAAAAACAGTATCTAGTATACTATCCACTTCTTCCGAATTTTCCAATTTATAGTTAACCTTCTACAGTTTTGTGAAGGGGTTAATCATAATGTTTGTTTTCCCAGTGTCCATAGTGATTTCACCTTTTTCATTTCACCTTTTTCAAAATGTACCGACGTGGATTTTTTTCTGTTTGGTTAGGTTGGCTAAAGTTTGTGTATGTTGTTTATTTTTTCAAAGAACTAACTGTGATTCATTGATTGTGGGTTATTTTGTCTCCAATTCGTTGATTTCTGCTTTCATCTCTATAATATTTTTCCTTTCACTAGTTTTGTGTATTGATTGGTTCTGCTTCTGTAGGACTTTGAGTTGGACCACTAGGTCCTCTATTTGGGCTCAGTCTATTTTTGTGGTGTGGGGATTCACAGTTATAAACTGTGTTGTTAGGACTGTTTCAGTGTATCCCATAAGCACTGGCGTACTATACTGGGTTCAGTACTGAAGTATAAAATCTGTCATATTTCTTCCCTGATTTTTTTCTGTAACCCTTTGTTTAGTTAGGACTGTATTATTTAGCTTCTATGCATTTGTATAATTTCAGTCTTTTTGTCTTTGTTATCTAACTTCATTGCACTTTGATTTGTTAATATATGTGACATAATTTCCACTCTTTTACATTTACTTGAGCATATTTTATTGATGCGTATGTGGCCCATTTTGGAGGAAAATCTATGTGCTGCTGGAAAAAGAGTATTCTTTTGTTGGGTGCAACAGCTTTGTTATCCATTAAGTCAATGTCTTCAAAAGTTTTTTCAACTTTGATATTTCTCTGGGGTTTTTTTTTTGTCTAGTTGATCAATTTAAATATTAGGGTATCAAGGTCCTCCAATATAATTGTGCTTATGTTTACCTGATCTTTTATGTCCACAGTGCTTGGATTTCAGGAATGTGCCGGTATTCTTGGTGGTCTTTTTATTTTACTGTTGACTTTGAGTTGTTTGTAGAAATGGCTGGATTTCACTTCCAACTCTTAAAGTGGTGTTATTTTTCTAAACCACTTGATATCTTTATACATGCCTAAATAATATGCCCAAAATATTTTCATTATAGCATTATAAATTGAAAATATTAGAAATAACTCATTTATCCATAAAAATTGGTTGAATATATAACAAGAATGCAATATACATTAGAATATATAAGGAAACTATAATGATGTGGAAATATCACTAATATATATCTAAGTGTAAAAATCAAGGTTCAGAAGAGAGTACATGTATATATTATCTTCTAGCTTTTAAAGTAACATGACTATATATGTACATGTGCCTTTGCATATATATCCATTTTCATAAACAAACTGTAAAGATCCAATATGTAATAAAAGTGATTGCCTAGAATGTAGGAATAGTGTTCTGGAGACTGAGTGGATAAGCTAAAGGGATGAAGTTTAGACAAAATACTGATATTTGGATAACACACACTAAATAATCTATAAATGTTAAATATCAAATTATTTCTGAAATAGCTAGTAAATACTATCCACACTTTCATGCCCATACCTTTAATGGTGCCATGGATTTATACCCTGGAACAATAAGGATTCATGAAGAATTAAAAGCTAAGATGTAATAATTATAAAAGATTGATTCAGAGTGCAGCTGATGAAGGATAAATGAGTGAAGAAGCAGAAGTGAACAGTGAGGACCTTTAGTTGTCATGCAAGTCACACACCAGTGAAATGAAACAACGGAGAAATGAGTAGAAAGATCGTGGGCTTTAATGCATACGTGTCAGGAAATGTTTCAAGACCAAAGGAGAGGCCAGATAAAAAAGCTTATCTTGTAGAACTTTGTGTCACACACGAATGCTCTTGCTTTAATAAATCCCATAGTGCCTGATCATGATCAGGCAGCATTCAAGTGAATCTATAGTCCCAGCCTAAATGCTGGTGGATCTCAAATGGCAGCAGATAGAAGCTGTCAGATTACTATATATCTCAGAGTAGAATACCTCCTGACGTGAGACTTGAGGAGAAATCCTCCATTACTGTTGTGGTAAAAGTCCACTTTATATACTTTAATGCCTACAAAATTTACATGTCACAAACTTCTCCTCCTCAGAGAAAATTGAAGACAAATTCCAGAAGAAAAACTATAGTCTTTATCCTTTCAGTTGTTCTTAGGTTTAGAATTTGTCTGCTTCCTCCTTCACTATCCATTCTAAGTTTCCTACATTCTCACCTATCACTACAAGAAATTGGTGTTACTATGATCTGCAACTTCATTATTGATGGGTCTAGATCCTTGCTTACCGTACAATTCTGGTACATTTTAATAGTTAAAACAGGGGAAGGGAGTATGAATAGATGACCAGGTAGATCGTTGAGGCTTCTGCTAATTTTCTTTCATTTCAAAATTCTGAAAACCATCTAAACTTCCTGTAGCTATCTCCTCTGAAAATGGGGAGTCTGCTCAACCACTGTCCTCCAGGCATAAGTAGTATAAAGTGTCCATCCCATAGCTATACTCTATAAATCAATATAATTATTTCTGTGTCCATTAGCAAGAGCACTTTGCTCTTTGAAAACTAGAATCTATAACTCTGCAGAGCCCAGAGTCTGCTGTGATAATAAGTATATGTCCCTCCAATGAGTCACTGGGATCAATGGGATGTGAAATATTCCTCATTTTACCACCTCAGGCTTGGTTGTTATTTCTAGTGTAAAAAAATACCATATAAAAATCTGTGATTTGCAGGATATACTGTATTTTAAAAAGTGGCACTCCATCTTCCAAAGTGTTATGTTCAATCTAACACTGTTAGGCCTTCAGCAGGTCATTCAAGCTATCTATGAAATCGACTGCTTCTGGGTAGTGCAGTGTGTAACTTGACAAGTATATATCATGGTCATAGCTCCACTCCCACATTTTATTTACTATGAAGTGGTCCACCATACAGTTTCTATAACCATTTAGGTCTCCCCCTAAGTATAGCTGTAATAGAGATGCCATCCATTTTCAGCTTGAAACCACATAATGATCCAATCTACCAACAAACTCACCTCAGACATTGTCTCATCCTTCATGTTGCCGTAGGTGCGAGCCAAATTTGGATGTTGGTGCAATGACTATAGATTACATGAAAATCTGTGCTTCTTAATCTTGCAACACATATCTTCTGGTTCTACACAGACTCACTCCCAGAATTATTGTATGCATCTTATAATAAACATGTTCTGGGGCTAATTTTTTTATTCATTGTGTCAAAGAAGGTGAGTTACAATTAGCAGCCCCAGACCTCTGGCATTTAGAGCCCTATGAGATAATAATTTTCTCTATTACTCAATATCATGTAACAAACTTTCTCAGTATCAGGTAAGGAGCTATCTCTCAAAAGGCATAAAATTCTATGCTGTCGATTGCATGTGCTTTCTCTAGAATTAGCGGGGCCTACCTTAAGTTTCTGAAGACTACAATAAACACAATCCTGCAGAATATCCCATCACTGGCACAATTAACACTGTTACATCTGCAAAATTATCTGGCACAAGCAGAAAGGTCACTGTTTCAAAATATTCCTAAATGTGGAACACATGCCAAAATCCAAAGAAGACGTAGAGAAATTGTTTTCATTTGTGTTATAGTTAGTACAAGATATAGAAAGTCTTCTTTTCTTTGAAAGGGGAAATGAGAAATCATTGATTTGACTGACGATTTCTAATACCTTTACTGATAAAGTAAAAGTTTATTAATGCCAGTTTAATCAATAAAATCAATAAGAAGGATGTTTTATGGTTTATGTAGTAATTCTGGATGTTGGGGAGTATATAATGACATTGGGAGATATACTTAGCTCTGAGCCAAACTGGCAATAAATATTGGTGTCTCTCACATATGAATGTAAACTGTTTCTATTTTGCTTTTCTTCATGGAATTAAAAAATGTATTATCTAAATCATTTATCTGAGGTATAATTGAACTGATATATTTAACATGATTTTATCAATTTTCACGTCTGATCTTCCCTTTTTAGTGAAGATACAACACATATTAAAATAGAACATAACATGACTATCTCATATTAAATTAACTGCGACTAAAACGACTCAGTCTTCACATGAGGTCCCATTCTGGTAGACTGGTAGTCAGGATCTCAACATATAAGTTTTTGGGAGACACAATTTAACCTATAACACACCATATTCTTGACAAAAATAGTATAATGACAATTACACTTCCATTCTAGATATTGATGACAAGTAAAGTTCTTGCATCCAACAGTCCTCAAAGTAATTGAGTATGCCTCTTTCTCCAGTGTAGTGATACAAATAAATGGCAATAAGTCCCACTGAGAAAAGACTACAGAAATCTTTATAGTATGCACTTCTTTTCTGCAAAGTAATGTGCTTTTTATAATTATAATGATTAACACAAAAAAGTGTACAAACAAAAAAGATCCTGTGAAATTTTGATACATGCATATATTGAGCTTTGATCTTGTCCCTCTTCTCTTCTCTTTATGTTCTGACATACTCCCTATCCCTAATAGCCTCTTCTACTACCAGGTCATCTTTTCCCCCAAACATGAGTGAATATATGCCATACTTCTCTTTCATGCCCAGCTTATTTCACTTAACATATTGTCTTTCAGTTGCATTCATTTTCCTCTTAATGAGATGATTTGCACTCTTAATGAGTGATACTCTATATTGTTTTAAATGAAACATTTTCTTTATGTATTCATCTGTTGAGCACCTAGGGTGATTCCATGTTATAACTATCATGAATAGCACCATAATAAACATGGGCATGAAGGTATATACTGACTTCATTTCCTAAGGATCTGTAACTATGAGTGGTGTAGCTACATTATCTCACAGTCCATTGTTAGTTTTTGAAGAACCTCCATACTGTCTTTCATAGTAGGTATACTAATTTGCAATCCCTGAAAGTGTATGAGATTTCCTATTTTCTCCATAATCCCTCCAGGATCTCTATCTATCTATCTATCTATCTATCTATCTATCTATCATTATCATCTGTCATTTATCTATTTATCCTCTATGATCTGTCTACCTAATTTATAATCTAATTTATAATAACCATTCTAACTGGGATCAGATGAAATCTTAATGTAGTTTTATTTGCATTACAATGAACGCTAAAAATTATGAGAATATTTTCATATAATTATTATTTTTCCCTCTTCAAACTGTCTATTCAGATAGTCTGTGCAACTTTAATTACATTATTTTAGTTATTAAGATTTTTCCTTACTTATTCTTAAGTGCTCCATACATTCTATGTATTAAACTTGCATCAGATGAATAGATGTCAGTTATTTTTGACCATTTTATAGGTTGTCTCTTAATTCTTTTTTTTTTTTTTTTCAGTACTGGGGATCGAACTCAGGACCCTGCGCTTGCTAGGCAAGCGCTTATTCCACTGAGCTATATCCCCAGCCCATGTCTCTTAATTCTGTCATGTTTTGATTGCTTGTACAGAAACATTTTAGTTTGATGTGACTGCAAGTGTGAGTTTTATTTTGTTTGGTTGGTTTCATTTTCATATATAATTAAATTTATTGGTATGTTTCAGGTATACTTAATGATCGTATCATAGGGAATGTGTGCCTGTATATGATTTTGATTTCTCTGTTTTGCCCAATCTGCTCTCCTGTCTTCAACCCATCTTCCCTTCCCTATTTGCAAAGCTTTGTTTCCATTTTATACTTTTTTCAATCATTTATTTCCCTTTTCCCTTACTTCTTTTCCCATTCCCCATCCTAGTTTTTCTTTCCTTTTGAATAATTTCTTCCCATTTCACAATCCGTATTGTATATTTTGGATCTTATTTTCTCTTTCTGTTTCTTACACTAGGGAGACAATGCAATGTTAAAAACATCTCTGAATTATTTCACTTAAGAGTATGGTCTCAAGTTGCATCTACTTACAAAAATGCTTCAAATTTATCCTCTGTAGGGTAAAGTAGTAGTCCATTATATTAAAGCAACACATCATCTTTACACATTGCTCAAATGTTAGACATTTGGGTAGTTTCCATGATTTAGCTATTATAAAATGTGCTGCTGTTAACATGGGTGCACATATATTGCTGAGGTATGATGTTTTACATTCTGCACAAAAGATATGCAGTAGGAAAATAAGTGAGTCAAAGGGGACCTATAATCCTACTTTTTGAGGAATCTCCATACTTTTTTCCACAGAGGTTGCACCAGTTTACATTCTCACTAGCAGTGGAGAAGTATTTCTTTTCCCTGTAGCCCAACCAGCATTTGCCATTTGCTGATTTCTTGAAGATAACTATTCTTTCTGGAGAGAGGTGGAATCTCAGCATTGTTTTAATTTGCATTCCTCTAATAACTAGTGATGTAGAACATTTTTCCATATATTAAATTGCCATTGTTTTCCTCATCTGAGAACTATGTATTCATCCCAGATGTTCTCTATTGGCTTGGGTCTTTAAAGTTAGGATGTTTGATTTTATTCATTTCTTCATATTTTTACATATAAGTCATTTGTATGAAGAACTGGTTAAAATATTTTCTCACTTTGTGTACTGTATTTTCTCTCTGTTGATGATTTCTTTTGTTGTGCAAAAGCTTTTTAATAGGATGAAATCCCACTTATTGATTCTTTTTATTATTCACATTGTGATTGGGTTTGTGTTCATGAAATTTTGCAGACAGCTGTATATTCAAGAGTTTTGCCTATTCTCTCTTACAGATGTAGTGTTTCTGTTATAATATTTAGTTCCTCAATCGATTTTGATGTTCGTTTAGTGCATGGTGATATACCTGGGTTTAGTTTTAGTCTTAAGCATGTGGAAAGCCAGTTTTTACAGGATCATTCCTTAAAGAAGCTATTTTCTTCCAGTGAATGTTTTGGGTCCTTTATCAAGGATAAGGTGGTTGTGTATGTTTGGGGTTTTTTCTGCATCTTCTAATCTGTTTCGTTGATCCTCAGGTCTGAGGTATTTTGCCAGTACCATGTTGCTTTTATTACAGTCGCTTTGTAGTATAATTTCAATAGAGGAATTGTAATTCCCACTGCCTTGTCTTTGTTGCAAAATTGTTTCTGCTATTTTAGGTCTCTTCTACAACTATTTTAGAAATGTTTTTCTCTATTTCTGTGAGGTGTGATAATGGTATTTTGTTTGGAATCTCATCACGCCTTCCACTGGGACATTGGTTACAAACAGAACTCTGGCACTACATTAGCAGAGACTTATTCACCAGTACAATTGTTTTTCAGCCTTCATTACTGTCAGCCATAGCATGGGCCTCAGGGTGCCATTCAGATTGAACAGACCTTTGAGAGTAACATTTTGACATGACCCAACTTAGCATCAGCATAGGTGGGTGTTCAAGCGACTACTTTCACAAACATCACCCTACCCTAAGGTGGCATAACAGTCACTGAGGGTAATATATGATAATAAACATATATCCTTATCATGGAAGTTATTGCCAGAGAAGTGAAAATGGGAAGAACATACAGACAGAGACTATAAAATAGCTTCAATGCTAGGGAAACACACATGGCTCCAGTCTTTTAGACCACTATTCCAGCAAGCAACATCCATGAATAGTTACAGTAGTCTTGGGAAACAACTTTATACCAGCAATGTGTAGCCAAATTAGGCTTTCATCTTATTCCTGTGCTCTCTTGATATTGGCAGACTCTTGGCTCAACCTTCTTAGCATTAGTGGTCATAGCACAGAAACCTGAGGTTAAGGGCTGGGGATATAGCTCAGTAGAATAAGCGCTTGCCTAGCAAGTGCAGGGTCCTGAGTTCAATCGCCAGTACCGCAAAAAAAAAAAAAAAAGAAAAAAAGAAACCTGAGGTTAGTCTGTTCATGAAGCTATAGGTGAGAGGTAGGTAGAACCTTTCAATTCCTAACCACAGGTTAATTATTGTGGATTTGGTGTCTAGGTCTACACTAACCAAAGGGAAAGGGTTCTAACAATAACACATTGCTCCTTTTGTTAGTCTACATTTATGATATAAAATAATTAAATTAAGTGTCACATGGTTTCTCTAGTATGAGATACCCAAAATATAAAGAGTGATTAAAAAGAGCGATTGTACAAAACAGGGAGGTAGACTATGTGGAGACTGAAAAGGATTATGTAGAAGAAGATCATATTAGCATTTCTGTCACTGGACACATTACACATAACCCACAGTTTAATAAAGAAAGATGTAATTTGGGTCATTTCTTGCTCAAAACAGAAATATGCCTCTGTTGTAAATATGAAATTATTCCAAAGGTAGGTTGTTAAACAGAAATATCACGGCAGAAGTGTGTGGCAGAGAAAAGTTCTTACTTCACAATAACCAGATATCGACTCAAGTAACCAATTGGAAGGGAAAAGTAACCAAACAATGACCCATGAAAGTATCTCCATGACAACCCATACATACTTAGAAATGCGCTCCACCAATTTCCAGGGCAAATCTCAAATCTAATCAAGTCCAAATGCCATCACAACCACATTGCACACTTTTTTGAACTTGATACATAAAAACATCTCCTTAAAATATACTCAATTTCCAAATGCAGGATCAAGTGCATAATCACACCTGATATACACATTCCTTGTCTAACAACCTACCTTTTGAATGATTTCATATTTACAACAAAGGTATGCTGTTTGGACTTGTGATCCACCACTCAGTCTTGTGATATGCACTTGGACATACAGTGTAGGAATTTGAATGGCATTGTTGCCTTACAGTAGGTTCGTCTTCTGTCCTCTAATGAACATTCTATATACAACTCCTCATCTAATGACCTAGATACAGGCGCAGCAACTTGATTATTCAACAAAAACATCTTTATAACAAACCAGGTATAATGAGAAACACAGTCCCTTCCCCAAAGTCTCAATAGTTACTGTATTTTTCAAAATATTAAGTCCACACCTCTTCTGAAAATAAAGGAAAGCTTTTAGCTCTTAGCCTCTGTAAAAATAAAAGTTACATAAGCCTAAGGTACAATGAAACAGGTAAAATATTTCCATTCACAAAGAGAGGGATAGGGGAAGACAAATAAGTTGATTTCTTTTTAGTGATGGGAATCTCTTAACAGCTGCATTTCCTTTGGACCCAAATCAAATGTTTCCTTCTGACTTCTAATTTACATTTAAAAATTTGTTCCACCTTTTGCCTCTGGTTCTGTCTACATTTGTAACTAAAAGCAACAGTACATATGTCAGAACCTAAATGTTAAATTATCTGGAAATTTTCTCAGCCAGATTAATTGGTCTGACATCCTCATCTCGGTTTCCTGCAAAGTCTCAGGACATAATCAACATGAAAACAAATTTTCAGGCAGAGGGTAACCCACATAGCCTCTAGGCCAAATTTCAAAAGAATCCTTATATGCAGACTGACACATCCTGAGGTTGTCCTTTACTGTTTGCATTCAGATCAGCGCTCTGCTCTTCTGAGCTCTGAGCAGTGTTGCACTTGAACCACTGATCAAAATATTCTAGTGCCTTTCTAGCTTGCTTCTCCACACTTCTTCTACAAGCCAGTTCTAAAAGTTTCTCAACAAGGTAAGGTATAATCACAAAAATAACTACAGCTATTTCTGCTGCCCGTTTTCTTTACTGTTCAAGTTTTGCATAGCTAGGCAAAATACCTGATGGCCAGAATGTAGAGGAAGAACGTGATACTAGCTCACGGTTTCATTCTACATTGGCTGGCTCCAAAGCAGAAATGTCATGGGAGAAAGGTAAGGTACAGCAAAGGTGTTTTGTTCATTGTACTTTGGAAATAAGACAGAAGAGTGTGTTGAGTGAAAGCAGCAGGGTAACAGGCATAGACCTTAAATCCACATATCTATGACCTACCCAGATACACCTAGAAATACACTTCACCAATCCCCAGTGAGAATTTCAAAGTCAGTCCAATTGAAACTCCACCCTAGCTGCCACAGAGGGAGAGGAAGCATTGCAGGGAAAGGAGAAGTAAAAATTATAAATATGTAGTATTTGTATGTGCCAATGTCTCAAGGTTCATGTAATAAAGTACTCTTTCAAGGTGCTTCTGTGGATCAATCTGTTGAAATTAAGTGTAGATTTCAAAAACATTTAGACTTAGATAATCTTCTAGGGCTGAGACATTAATTACACACCGAAACCAAACATGGCAAACGTGGATTTGGCTGTCATTTGAGTTAAAACTGTGGGGAAAAAACCACAGGCTCAGAGACAATATTTTCTTTAGAATTTCTGGAAAATCCGCCACAAACAACGCCATATTGCAAAAAAATGAATAAACCGCTGATCATTCAATACACAGACGAGTTTGCATGCCAAAAAGCAGTAAGAGTATTGAGGAATAAATGGTCTCACCAAATACACAAAATAAACTACCAGAAAATGAATAGTAATCAGTGAAGCAGAATTATTGGAGAACTTCAAACAGACATTTAATTTAAACTCAAGAACTTGAAAAGATAGAGAAATTTTAAGTATTCTAACAGATAGAACAACAAAGATTTGGAACCAATTTAAAAATTGTATAAAATTTATTGAGCTAAAACAGTGAAATTAAAAATGTACTACAGAGACCCAATAGAAGGATAGGTCAAACTGAAAAAAGCATTTAAAACTCAAAGACAGACTATTTGAAAATACACAGTCAGAAGAGGAAAACCAAGAGGTATGATTACACCTTATGAAAGTTTTGGGAAAATATTAAAAGAGCCATTTCCATGTTTTGTTGGTTCAAGGAGCACTTGAGAATTCTCAAGTTGTAGAGATATGGTTTAAACAAAAAGCAATAGAAAACTTCTCAAACACAAATAAGGATTTAAGTATGAAGGTCAGGAAATTCAATGGTCACTAGGAAAATTTAACAGAAATAAATCTATGCCAGTCCTTACATAGTCAAGCTCTGAAAACTAAAACATAAAATGAAAATTCTCAGGGTAGTGAGAGAAAAGCATTAAATAACATACAGGTGTATAGCAATTCAGTTAACACAAGTCCTCCCAATAGAATATTTATTTGTCAGGAAAGATTGGCATGAAATTTTCATAGGAACAAAAGGTAGCCAACTGTTATGGTTTGCATCGAGAGGTCATCCCAAAGCCTCATGCCATTATGAGGCAGGCTTCTTGAGTTTGTGATTGATTTATGGTCCAATGTTGGGATTATGGGTGTGAGTGCAGCACCGGTTCTGGGGCGGGTAAACTGCGTACATTATAAGGGAACGAAAGAGGCTCGCTCTTTGTGTTCCTATTTTGCTCTTGCTGCTTTTGCTGTTTTCCACCACCATGAATGGTTACCCACTGGCATATGCCCCTCTGCCTTAGAGACAGCTAAGTTTGGAATGAAACTTCCACAAACCAGGAGCTAAGTAAACCTTTCCTTCCTTAAATCTGGACATTGGGTCTTTTGTGTCAGCAATGAGAGTAAAGTAACCAAGACAACAACCAAGAATAAGTCACCAAGGAAAGCCATTGTTTAGAAATGTGGGAAACAACAAGCCATTCCCAGAAAAACAGAATATCTGAGAATACATCTCTACCAGACATGCCCTACAAGAGATGCTAAGTGCTCCACTCTAAAGAGACAAGAATCATTTAGAATAAAACAATCAAAGATATAAAATTCACTGATGCAAATAATTATGTAAACCAATTCAAACTGCTGTAACATTGGAAGCATAAATATTAACAGGAAACATAAAAACACCAAAAGGATGTCAATAATTGCAAATGTGAAGAGGAAGCATCCAAATGTAAAATTCTCCTTCTTTATTTTTCTTGTGATTTTAAAAATTTTATTTTTATAATGACTCTCAAGCTCAACAGTTACTTAATATAGCTTCTAATAACCAAAATGTTTTTATAAACCTATTAGTAACCAAAACCATAATTATGTATTTAAAAAACCAAAAGCAATATGCAAGGCAGCAGAATATACTACCACAGTGAATTATTTGACCAGAAAGGAAGGCTATAACAGAATAAAACAAAAGGTAAACAAATTTTAAAAATCTAGAAAAAAATTACAAAATTGCTGCCTATTGGTAATTACCTCATTGTAAATCATCTTAAAAGGCTTAAATTCAACAGGTAAAAACCATATACTGAATAGATGGGTTCAAAAATGAAGATTCCACTATAGGTTGCTATAAAAATATTACATCACAACTAATGCACATGTAGAATAAAACCAAAGGCATGAAATGACATATTCCATGGAAATAAAATTCAAAGAAAACAGTAACAGTCATATGATATTAGGTGAAATAAACTTTAAAGCATGTAAAATTGTCAAGGAACGTCACTGGCTAATAACAAAGGGATCAATTCAGTAAGAGAAATTGTCAACTGCAAATATATACACATACAACATCAGGGCTCTCTAATACATAAGGCAAATTTTAATAGACAAAAGAAAGAAAATGACTCCACTATAGCAATATTATGTAACTTTAACTACTGTGCCTTTGGCAATTGACAGATGATCCAGAGAGAAAATAGATAGTGAAACAATATAATAAAACTGTACCCTTGATGAAATGTTCCTAAAATACATCTACAAATATTTCATTCAATAGCTAAAAGGTACATATTTTCCTCAGCAACACAAAGAAAATTCTTTAGGATAGATCATACAGTGATGCACCAAAAAAGTCTCAATGAATTTAAAATAAATAAAATATCAGGTATTTTTGAAAGAAAATTCAATGAAACTAGAAGTCAATATTGATAGGTTTTTTCCAGCACGGAGAGAGAAGTAAAGCAAAGCATAAAATATGCCTTTATTGCAGGCACGGGGAAGACCACAGTATGGGAAAGAAAGAAGACGCGAAATTTCCAAGGGCATGCCTCGGGATCCCGGGCTTAAGTAACCCCAGACAGGTGGCGGGGATTAGGAGGCAAACCGCCTGATATAGTGCACCAGGATTGGGCGGGAGCGTGGGAAAGGGAAACAGGATATTACAAAAAGGTGAGTAGGGGGTTGTAATTTGACTCAGGGGAAGAAGGGTAGCATTTAGCATATGACGTTTAAAGGCCCGCACCAGATTGACTTGGGGCCATACTGGCTGAGCACAACGCATGACCACCCACGCCATATTGGCTGGTTGCCATAGTAACTAGGCACGAATTACAGTGAGGCAAAAAAACGAACAAGTATAAAGAAAAAATTTGGATGCTATACAAAAACATAAATATTAAACACCTCACTCTCTAATAACCCAGTCGATACCCCAGTGGATATTTTTTGATACCTCAAAAAATAAATTAGGAAGATTGAGATGGTAAACTAGAAGCCAATAACAAGCCACAGCTTATCTAGGACCTAGAAAGAAAGGAAAGAAAAACTCTGAGGATAAATAAAACTAAAGGAAAGTTAAAATCATGGAGAAACAGAAAACAATGCATAAAAAGAACAAAACTGTCTGTGATACTAACCATGGTTCCCATTAAGACAGGAACTGTCTGAATAGAGCCAGAAACTCTAGAGATAAATAGTGCACTGGCAGGCATAACCCCAGGAAAAATGCATAGATATTTTTTGCTGCAAATACAATATAAGGTTTTACTCTGGAAGTGACTCCTCCACAATAAGCTAGCGTTGGAGAAGAAATCCACTGTAGCACTTGACATATTTAAGAGTGATACAATCTGGAGCCATTTGCAAAAGAGGTTTATTATTTAATGTGGAGGACCACCTAGGAGACTCTCCTTGAAAGAGGAGCAGTTGCCTCCATTTTGGCTGAGCTTGACCCTATTTCCATGTATTCATATGTACTGAGCTGGCTACCACCTATTCTTTATCCTTTCAATTGGCTTTACGCAATGCATATCTGTCTAGGCTTGTTTCCCTGGACCCCTGTTGTACCTATGAGTGAACCAGGATGAGGCGGGAAGTGTGAGCCAATGCTCCATGCTGTCAGCTGGGATAGAGCCTTGGGGTAAAGGCTATGACTTCCTGGGACTTGAAAGATTAAACATCAGAGCTGAAGCTCTAACCCCAAAATGTTAGTTACTATCTCAATTGTGTCATGCAGATTGCTCTTTCTGCATATCCTTCTCTCTGCTTTTGGAGAGGTGATTTCAGGCCTCCTGCCTAGCCCAGCTCAAGACACTCACCTACTTCCCACGGTTCTCACAGTCACTCATCCTCAAGCCACTCACTTCTTCATGAATGAATAAAACCTGCATTCAGCCTTGGGTAGAGGCCTTTGCTTGGAATGGCCATACTGTGGCTGGACTTAGGACTCCTTGGCTCCCTATAATTATAAATACACTTTAATGTCTTTATTCTCACCATGGGTTGCACTGGAAGTGGTAGACTGGAATTAACTTGCTAGAATTCCAATAACTTTTCATCAGATTACAAATATAAACTTACTGGGTCATGAGGAGGTCTGGGAAGGGCTCTCTATCATTGGTACAATGTGGGGCATGGTACCATAGTGATCTGATTCTTTTGTTATTGTTACACCAGAGTCTCTTTCTCTTTCAATTACCTTATTCATAGGCATTTTGTTAGAACAAGTAGAGTGTTTTGTAATGGTAACCTGTTGGGGCAGCAAGGATGAGAGGTCCACCTTTACTGGGTTATACGTGGCTACAGTTCCTGGTTGGATTTCTGTCTTTCTTTAATTAATAATAAGAAAGGGAAAGAAATAGCTCAAAAGAAGAAAAACTGAGATGAGGGAAAGAAGAAAAAGAAGAAGTACTAAGGCTTCATGTATATATGAATCAGTGGCATAACTGTACTGCTGGTGTCTGATGGTTTGCTGAGAGGAACAATTAATGATTAAAAGTTTTTTTATATTTTGATCAATTTTGCATGCTTATATCTGGCAGTCTGGGTGGATTTTTTTTATTTTGGGTTTTAACCTCTTAAAAGCTGTCACCAATTTTATCCCAAACTCTGATATCGAGTGTAACAACTTTGGGAAAAGGATAGAATGTAGCTATCTCAGGTAGTCTAAAATCTTGTTTAGATGGCACATTAATGTCTTCATCATTTAGCAGTTTTATAATCCTGCAGTTTGTTCAGTTTAATTATTCATGGCCCAACAGTTTTATAATCAATAAACTGTATTCTTTCTCTTCTGTGGATAAAGATTGAGCTTGACTGATTTTTTTAATATGGATATCTTATTTTTTTATTTTAAAGATAAAAGAAGGAAAACATTAACAAACACACATAAATTTACAAAATAACACAAAAACAATACAAGAAATATAGAATTTCAGACAAGGTGACAGGAAATTAACAATGGTTGTATTACATATTGGTATCTGCAAGTTGGTTACATAGATAAACAAATAAAGGCATGTAAGATTGAGCAAATAATTAAGCATTAACTATTCCTTTCAATAAAGCAATACAAATTGGTAGCATAACTATTTTAGCCATCCTATGAATACATATATACATATATACATATTTTTCCCTTTCTTTTCTCTTTTCCCTCATCCCAGTTGTTCCCTTTGATGAATAGACTCCTATTTGCTGCTTGTGTTTCAGCAGTATAATCAGTAAAATGCTCCACTTACCTCTAAATTGGTGCTGCAAGGTCCAGTGGGTTGCCAGCACCTGATTCTGGATACTGGCTGTGGTGGCAATAAGTTCTTGCGTTTCAGCCACGTTGAGTGTCAATTATAGGGAGCCCTTCCCAGTCCTTCTCATGGCCCAGGAAGTTTATATTTGTAATCCCATGAAAAGTTACTGGAATTCTAGCGAGTTAATTCCAGTCTACCACTTCCAGGGCAACCCATGGTGAGAATAAAGACATTAAGGCGTATTTGTAATTACAGGGAGCCAAAGGGTCCTAAGTCCAGCCACAGTACGGCCATCCGAATCAAAGGCCTCTACCCAAGGCTGAACTCAGGTTTTATTCATTCATGAAGAAGGGAGTGGCTTGAGAATGAGTGACTGTGAGAACCATGGGAAATAGGTGAGTGCCTTGAGCTGGGCTAGGCAGGAGGCCTGAAATCACCTCTGCAAAAGCAGAGAGGATATGCAGGAAGAGTAATCTGCATAACATAATTGAGATAGTACCTAACATTTTGGCGTCAGTGCTTCAGCTCTGATGTTTAATCTTTCAAGTCCCAGGAAGTCAGCCTTTACCCCAAGGCTCTATCCCAGCCGACTGTATGGAGCACTGGCCCACAAATCCCGACTCATCCTGGTTTGCTCATAGGAACAACAGAGGTCCAAGGAAAGAAACCTGCCATTTTCAAAGACTACCATCAGCACTTTGACTAGACCAATATACATTGCTTAAAGCCAATTGAAGCAATAAGGAAAGGGTCCTTGCTAACTCTGTACATATCAATACATGGAGATAGGATCAGACTCAGCCAAAATGGAGGCAACTGCTCCTGTTTCAAGGAGAGTCTCCTAGTTGTCCTCCACAGCTTAAGACTGAGCTACTCCAGAAATCTGTAGTCACAGAACAACTACAACCCAGCATCTATGGAGTCCCTCTGCTACAGTAATTGCATGGGAGATGGCCACCGAATTTGGGGAGGAAGAAGTCTAGTCACAGACCACCTGAGAAGTATAAGCGCTAGTCACTCATGTTGTGAAGGACAGAAGGGTCCTACCATCTGAGGAGAATGGATCCAAAAATTGTAAAATTGTTTCCAATGAACTGCTGTCTCCACTGTCCTACTATTTCCTGCATATATCACTGTTACCTGTTTGCTTTCCACCTCCAATATGATCAGCAATATGTTTATGCTCAAATATATGCCACATCCTTTTGTAACCAGGACCCACCCATGCTTCAGATCCTTCTTGGGTGATGAAGACTGAAGCCAACAAGACAGAAAATGGTGGGGAATGAACAAATATGTGTTTATTGTAAAAATAACTCCCACCAGTATAAGACAGGGGGATTTCCAAGAGACAGAAAAACCATACCTGTCTTAGTCCAGGGGCTTTTACACAGTGTTTTTTACAAGTGTGTGTGACAGAATGCAGAGATGCTGCTACTCATTGCCAGGCCTTTTGGTGTCCAGAAAGCAGACTGTCTTTCAGTATTCCACCCTCCCAACATTCCTGCAGTTTGTTCAGTTTAATTATTCATGGCCCACTTAAACCCTAGCCTTCAGTTTTTTTTCTGTTAACTATTTAGGACCTATGCCTCATCTGTTTTACTGCCTTCTGTCTCCTGGCCTAAGTTCTCCTCTTCAACACTAGCAACATATGATTGCTCTCATTATGTATGTATAATAAAGGGTCTTTTGAACTACTTCCTGCTGAGAAGGACGTGTTATAGGAGGTAACAATCAGATCCTACCACTGTGAGCCTTATCTGTAGGTCCTGAATAGAAATCAAGAGGAGCACTTGTTTTAGAATCTTTTTGCCCCACAATTTGTACCTTTAAATCTGTTAAATGAGAAAAAACAAATTTAACTCAAAGGTTGAGAAAACATAGTCCAAATACCAATGCTACAAGAAGCATTAATAATGAAGTAGGGGCTGGGGATATAGCTCAGTGGAATAAGCGCCTGCCTAGTAAGCGCAGGGTCCTGAGTTCGATCCCCAGTACCAGAAAAAAAAAAAAGAATAATGAACTAAACAGTGTGCCCAATTTTAGATCCCTGACCAGGATCCCCATGATTCAAATAATATCTACTAGATTTTTGAAAGACAATCATTCTAGTTTTAATGTTACATCCATCCCTAACCTGTACTGATTGGCATATCATCATTTTTCTTCTAGGAATAGTTATGGGCTGTCTTCTTTGGCAGGAAAGAGGTTTTGGGTAAGTTTGATTTATTAAGATCTTGCTATCTGATGTGACTTATTTATTTAAAGATAACAACTTTTATATATCAACAAGTAAGGCCGCGCGGAGAGCCCCAAACGCCGCCGGGAGCGGAGAGAAAGATTTACTGGGTCCTAGCGCCCTGAGAGTACGGACGGCTCGATCCCTCCCGCCTCACGAGCCGGCGCAGCCCCCCGGCAACTCCCGACAGAGATCGGCTTGCTAGCGGCAGAGACGCCCGGCAATCCCACGTTTCGCGCGTGTCGGGCGGGCCGCGCAGAGGGCCCCAAACGCCGCCGGGAG